>LOJH01027853.1:0-16856 GCA_001685095.1 Ellobius talpinus
AAGAGCAGGCAATGCTCTTAACCACTGAGCCATCTCTCCAGCCCCCCAAAGCAGTGTCTTTATTCATTAATGGTAATTACAGCATACAGAGGGAAATCCCACATCAACCTCAATTAAATGTTTTTCTTTATAAGAGTTGCCATGATTATGGTATCTCTTCACAGTAATAGAAACCCTAATAATTCATTTCATTAAACATTTAAGTGATTTCTTATTTTTTATTTTATTCTTTATTTTGCATTCCACAGTTATCCCTCCCACACTTCTTTCTGTCCCCATTTCCTCCCCTCCAGCCCACTCCCCATTAATTCCTCCCAATGGGTAAGGGTTCCCATGGGAAGTCAACAAAGTCTGGCACATTAAGTTTGGGAGGGACAAAGCCCCACTCCCCCTGCATTAAATCTGAGCATGGCATTACACCATAGGCTCCAACAAGCTACCTCATGCACCAAGGATAGCTCCTGGTCCTACTTTCAGAGGTCCCTCAGATATTCCAAACTTCACCACCATCTCCCACTTATGGAGGGCCTAGTTCAGTCCCATGAAGTCTCCACAGCTTTCAGTCTAGAGTTCATAAATTTCTACAAGCTTGATTTAGCTGTCTCTGTAGATTTCTCCATCATGATCTTGACCTCCATTGTTCACATGTTCCCTCCTCCTCTTTAGTTGGATTACCAGTGTTCAACCTGGTGTTTGGTTGTGGATTTCTGCATCTGGTTCCATCAGTTACTGAATGATGGCTCTATGATGATAGTTGGGGTATTCACCAATCTGATTACAAGGGAAGACCAGTTAGGACAACTTCTCCACTACTGCTAGGAGTCTTAGCTGGGGTCTTCCTTGTGGATTCTTGAGAATGTTCCTAGCACCAGCTTTCTCCATAACTCCATAGTGGTCTCTATAAAGATCTCTCTTTCATTGCTCTCCCACTCCATCCCTCTCTTCCCTCAACCATCCCATTCTCTCATGTTCTCATCCCCTATCTTACCCTTTCCCCAGTCTACCAAGGAGATCTCATCAAATTCTCCCTCCCAGGGTGATCCATGTTTCCCTCTTAGGGTCTTCCTTGTTACCTAGCTTCTCTGGAGCTATGGATTGTAATCTGGTTATCCTTTGCTTTACATCTAATATCTACTTATGAGTGAGTACATACTGGGTTTGATTTTCTGAGTCTTGGTTTCTTCATTCAGGATGATTTTTTTTCTAGTTCTATATATTTTCCTGCAAATTTCATGATATCATTGCTTTTTTACCACTGAGTAATATTCTGTTATGTAAATGTACCACATTTTCTTTATCCATTCTTCAGTTGAAAGGCACCTAAGTTATTTCCAGATTATGGATATTTCAGATAATGCTTCTGAGAACATTGTTGAGCAAGTATCCTTGTGGTATGATTGAGTATCCTTTGGGTATATGTCTAAGAGTGCCATCATTGGATCCTGAGGTAGATTGATTCCCAATTTTCTGAGAAACCTCCATACTGAATTTCAAAGTGGCTGTATAAGTTTACATACCCAGCAGCAGTGGAGGAGTATTCCCCTGATTCCACATCCTCTCCATCATAAACTATCCTCAGTATTTTTAATCTTAGCCATTATGATGTAATGTAATGTAATGGTGTAAGATGGTATCTCAGAGTCATTTTGATTTGCATTTTCCTGACGATTAAGGATATTGAGCAATTCCTTAAATGTCTTTTGGCCATTTGAGATTCTTCAGAAGATTATTCTCAGTTTAGCTCTGAACCCCATTTTTAATTTGATTATTTTATATTTTGATGTCCAGTTTCTTAAGTTTTTTAATATGTATTTTGGAGTTAAGCCCTCTAACAGATGTGGGGTTGGTAAAGATGTCTTTCCATTCTGTAGGCTGTCATTTAATCTTATTTACAGTATCCTTTGCCTTATAGAAGCTTTCAGTTTCAGGAAGTCCCATTTATTGATTGATGCTCTCCTTTCTGATTTTTTAATGTAGGCATTAGGGCTATAAACCTCCCTCTTAGAACTGCTTTTAAAGTTTCTCAGATACATTAAAGTGTCCTTGATACATTATGTTTTCATTTTTATTAGTCCTAGAAATAGGCTCATTTCTTTTTTGGCTTCTTCTTTGACTTGTTTTTCTTTCTCCTTCAAAAATGGTGGGTAGTTTTGCTGGGAATAGTAATCTAGGTTGGCAGTTGTGGCCTTTAAAACTTGGAATACATTATTCTGGGTTCTTCTAGCTTTCCCAAGTTTTAAAGCAGAAATAAATTGCTATTCTGGTGAATTTTCTACCATGTATGACACATGGTTTTTCTCTTGAATCTTTCAGAATTTCTTCTTTGTTCTACATATTGATTATTGGATTTATCTCCCTCATCTATGCCAATAATTCAATGATTTGGTCTTTTTACAGTGTCTTACATTTTCTGCATGTTCCTTTCCTGTGCTTATAACATTTTTCACCTTTTTTGCTTATTTGGGCTAGATCCTCCACTTAATCTTCTAGTCCTGATATTATAGTTCACTTGATTCATTCTACTTGTGAGACTTTCTCCTGACTCTTCAAATTCAGTTCACTTCAATACTTCTATCATTCTCTTGAACTCAGTTTTCAAATTGTGAGTTATTTTTATCATTTCATTTAGCCATGTGTTGGGCCTCATGAGGTCCAGCTGTGAGGCTCGGTGTAACTTCCTGAGCCTAGCTCGAGTTTGGAGACCTGTCTTTGGCTATGACTTCTGCATATGAATGACTCAGCACAGACTGACCTAAACCTGCCTCTGCCCAGCCACTGCTAACATGGCAGAATATTTTGGCCCTTATTCCTTACTCTACCTTACCCCATTTCAAGACTTCTACCTATTTAGGGCTATCACAACCCTATATAAGTCTCTGCCTAATACAATTAAATGAGATCCTGCTTCAACAAGACTCCAGACTCTGTGAGCTTCTCCCTGGTGGCCAGGTGAGAAGTCTAGGTTGTACACTCACCATCCCACTCAGCCCTAGGGAGAGACCAGTGAGACCAGCTCTGCCTCAGCCCTATCTGCTGGAGAGCCCAGCAGCCATGTATTTGTATTTTCTTGAACATCACTTTAAGCATTTATTGTTATCATCTTGGATTTCAGTGAAGTGTTTTTTTCATATTTTCTTTAAATTCATTGAATACTTTCATAACTTTTATTGATTTTTCTTTTAAATTTTGTGTTCTCATGTTTATCTAGGCAGTTCTCATTAGAGAACACTTCTACCAGGCTAGTGGGTTTGATGGGAAACCTGACTTGGCCATTCATGGTTTGTTTTTTTTTCTTTATTTCTTTTCTTTTTTTCAGTTTGACTTGGGCATGTGAGCTTTCTTTGATTATTTGTCTGATGTGATCATCTAACCTTCCTTAGATTGAGCTAGTACAGGAGATACAGTTATTGAGCTACACCAGGTTAAATTGGTGAATAAGCTATCTACATGGACCAGTGAAAGATGCCTTCCAGCCTATGCAGCCTTCCAGGGTCTGCAGCTAGGTCTGTGGGTGCAGAGATGGCAGATATGAAGGGAAGGATGTGAGAGGAAAGCATTGTTTAACTAGTCAGACATGGCTACTTATCCAAGAAAGTTAGCTAATAAACAAGGAGGGGTCAGGAGCCAGGTCTGGAACTAGGCCTGTAAAGGTGACTTGCAAACAAAAACTGTTCCTTGCTCTTTATCTCCTTTGCATATATGCAGCCAGTAAGAGACCACTAGGGCCTATACAAACCCTTGCACAGTCTCTTAGTCAGTCTAGCTCTAAGCCTTAGGCAAACTTTCAGCAGACTCCCAGCTTTGGCTGGAAGTCCTTGTCTTCAGAATCAGACTTAAATGACTTTCTGTTAGGGAAAGAATGCTCTGTTCCTGCCTCCAATAACCCTTGCTCTTGCTTTTAGCGGAGGAATGCATTCCTACACTAGTACAAAACTCACCATTCCTTCCTCTCAGAACTGCAGCCTCTACTGTGTTTAGTCTCATAAGCAGCCAGCTCTCCACTGATTCATCCTTTAGAGGCCACTCTAGGTTGACACCCCAGAGAGTTCAGGGCTTAACATCCGCTGACAGGTTGTCTTGTCTGGAATCTTAAAACCTGCAGAGAGTTTCAGACCACACCACCTACTGACAAGTCATCAACATTGGTCATCCCAAGTTTAGGGAAGATTCCCACTTTCTATTTCCCCACACAAGCATCACTCCTTAAAAAGTCATCCAGATTTGTTCTTCTTTCACTGTTCTTCTACCGAATTTTTGGAGGGACCAGCACAAGAACCTGACAGAGGAATCAGCTGTAGCTCTAGTCTCAATAATTCAGGATTAATATGGTCTCCCTGCTGAAAATCCTGTGTCTGCCCCAGCAATCTTTTGAAGCTTCCCAACCTGAGGCCCTCCATCTCAAAAAGGCCATCTCGGCCTTTTTATGATGATCTCGTAATCTCATTTTGAACACAGGGCCTGAGGTGCTGAGGGCATGACAAAGATATTTCATGCTTATTTCAGCTTTGATGCCTGTTATCCAGGTGTTCTTCTGCTCATATCCAGTTTTGTGGTTATGGTCTTTGCTGCTTGTTCTCCAAGTTTCTTACCTTGGAATAACTGTGATAGTTCACAGTTATTGAACTGTGAATTGAAGGTCTGCCTGGTCCAGAATACTCCTTGGACACTCATGTTGCTGTTCACATAGACAGTGAGTTGCTGGTGTCCTCCATATATTCTACAAGCTACTTGCTCCCTGGGCACTCATGAAGAATTTCAGTTCCAGAATTTCTTACACTATACTTCCTCCGTAGCATCGAAAGCCAGCTTTCTGGGCTGTCTTTCTATACACAGTGCCTCTAATTCCTGGTAAATTCTCTTCAATCCACCTAGCGTTTCTCTGGCACACAATTCCCATGGTGCCCGTGCTGAGAAAGAAAGAGCATCTCTCTGGTGACAACAGTTGACTTAAGGTTTGATATGAAACTCACAGCTTCTTTGGGTACTAGTTGGTGGCTATTGAATTCTGTTTCTTTCTGCAGAGAATTTTATGGTTATCACCATGACTTGCTCCTTTTGTTTATTTCATCTTTTTCCCCAGTGACTTCTCTTCTTCACCAGATCTCACAGGGGCAGCTTCCAATCTCATTCAGAGCTCTCCAAAATGAGATTATTAATGGAATGAAAATAGAGGGACATATTTGACATAAGTGGCATTAAGATGGGTAGTGCTATTTAAATAAATGTTTTACCTTTTCCAGATATACCAAAGATGATATGTTTTAGTATTTTCTTTATTTTTAATTTAAATAAAATAATGCTATCTATTTATAAAACATAATGCCTTGAATTAATATATGTGTAGTTTGTAGAGAAACTAAGTCAGGACAGTTAACAAGGTTCTTGTCACCCTAAACATCATTTATGTTTGACTAGAACCTTAAAACCCAACTGTTTAGAAAGTTTGAAATGCATAATATGTCATTATTAACTCTAATTACCATACCAAGTAATATAATAAAGGAATTTTTGATGAGCAGTCAGGCATCTCATTCAAATATATGATGAGACTGTAAAGACATTCATTCTTTCTAAGCCAGTAAGTTCCCATTAGTCAAGATAGATTGGAATGACAGAGTTAAGGAAAGCAAAACCAGGTCTTCAAATGTAGAGTAAAGCACAGGCTAGGTGAAATTTATCTGATAAAATTATTTTTTTAAGCACAGGCAAATCCTTTCAAAAACTCTCAACTGTTTTACTTTCTAGACATTTATTTTTCTTTATATTTTCTATGAATTTTTTATTTTAAACCTTTTATTCATTTTACATACCAACCACAGTTCCCTTCCCCCCTCCTAGTGTACCCCCATCCATTCCTCAGAGAGGGTAAGGCCTTCCGTGGGGAGTCATCTAAGCCTCCCTGCTGCATCAAGGCTGACAAGGTATCCCATCATAGGAAATGGGCTACAAAAAGCCAGTTCATGCACCAGGGATGAATCCTGTTTCCACTGCCAGGGCCCCCAAACAAAACAAGCCACACAACAGTCATCCAGAGGGCCTAGTTCTGTACCATGCAGGCTCCCCAGCTGTCAGTCCAGAGTCCATGAGTCCCCACTAGATCAACATTTTTTTTGTTAAAAAACAAAATTTTGTTCTCAAAAACAACAATTATTTTTCTTAAAAGAAACTGCATGTTAAATTTGAAAAACCATGGTAATCTGATAAAAATAAAACACAGAGGTATCCGCATTTGCCTAGAAAAAAAACTTACAAAACATCATGAAATGCATACTATAGAACACAATTTCATCACTATAGTAGAATAATAGCCTTGATTATAGATGAATAAATTGGGAAGAGTGATCTGTCCTATAGTTTTCATTCTAATTTTGTCTCTTCTTAAAACATTTGAAAGGATAACCAAAGAAATCATGTATGAATATGCATAATACTATAATCATTATAAACATCACTATGAGATAATGAGCTAAATGATGATGTCCAAATATGTCTCACTAAGTTTTTATCAATATAAAAATATTGATAAAAATTTGCACATGTTGTGTTTCAATGTATGTTTTTTCTCCAGTTTTGCTATTGTTTTAATTTACTCACTAATCATTTTTGCTACTATTTTGCAAATTTTGATAAATTTTAAAAAATAACTATAATAATTATAAAACAAAAGATAAGAATCTTAGTTTTGAATACAAACATTTTAGTATACATGATACTGCAAACTATGGCTTTGCTGAAATGTAGTTAAATAAATTTTGTAAAACAGAAATTCATAAATGGTATGTTGTATCCAAGTATCTTCAACACATCAAAGAAAGGGAAATATGAGAACTATTAATTGTTTGTCACTTAACAATATACCACTATTTAGTAATATGAATTTCATTCTTTTTATATTGGTACTTACAAAGTTATATTCTTGAAAACTAGTAAGTACACAGAACATTTATGCAACTTCTGTTAGATTTATGTAGATGTTTGAAATATTTACACAAATGTGGACTTTCAATAGAACCTTTCCTTTTAGTCATACAAATATTAAAAATTCAACAGAAGTGAATAAAGAGCAGTGGGGGGGTAAAAGAGAAGTATGTAAAAATTTTAGTACAGTATTTATAACAGACAGAAATAGATCGATGCTATAAAGTAGTCCCACCTAGCTCAGAACTGAGTATTAAAAAGGGTTCTTTATTTAGGGGTAGATTCACATATCACAGTCCTCTGCACAAGTGGGGAACAGGAACCAAATCCAGCAACTTAGAGAGAGAAAGCAAGCAAGCCTTACATCAGTATTTATAATATAAGAAATCACATCCAAATGGGCTGGTATCCTAAAGGCTATTGGCTGAAGGAGTTCCTACAGCAGACAGAAATTTCCTAAAGAGATTTTTCCCATTAAAGAACATTGAATTTTGATATTTTAACAGAACATTGAATATATGATAAAATGGGAAAGTGGGAGAAACAGTAGATTAAGGGTAACACATTTATTATCCACAAGTAAAATGTGGTGCAATCATTGAAAAAAGTTTAAATGAGGGCTGCCCAAGCCAAAGTAAATGTGTACAGCATGAATTTTAAAATGTTGTAAGAAAATAAACAAGGTTTACCTGCTGGTGAGGGTTACCTATGGCTTCTGCTTTGAGCTTGTTCGGATGCCACTCTCAGGTCACTTCCTTTCCTTTAAAATACAAGTAAACAAATGTATGTGATTTTAAGTGTTTTTCACTGTTTTCAACATTCCCCATAGTTGTAAAAGGACATGTACTACCAGTTAGTCAGAAAAATATACTTGTTGATGATTTATGTTTAGGAAAAATATTATTCCATCATTCATTCTAATGGTATAAAGATACCAATGAAACATAATACCTTCCAAATATCCCAGCCCCAAAATGAAATATAGAAAATTTTCTATTAATAAGACTCTAATTTGTTATCAGATTGGGAAAATCTGTTATAAAAAATATATTTCCCACAATACCCACTCTATTAAATATTATAATGCCTCATCAGTATTATTTTAAACAGGAGCCCAATACTTTTCAACCAAAAGGGTTGGAATTTCCAGTATTTGGTTAAAATCAAAGCAAAAGGCACAGAAAATAAGCTAATGACAACAAAAGATAAATGGACTTCCTTGAAGGCTGGAGCTACTTCAGCTATTATAGTGACAATTTATATTATGAAGGAGCTACAGGTCATTTTGCTGCTGTTCAATCTGCTTGTGGATAAAGAATAGCGCTGGTATTTGCAGAATTAGATGCACAAGACAGGAGATCCAGACTCCTAATAACTCAGATTGGATATTTAGTGCCTTGAGTCTATACTAACAGTGCCTTGTGTTATACTAATAACCTGTGACATGACAAGAGACTGGGAGAGATGTAGTCATAGCTTTATAAGAGGAAACCCTTTGACTCTTCTCCAAAAGATGATATAGTAGGAGGGCCTCAAATGGGTGAGACTGAGTCAGGATAAACATACACAGAGGGGGTCCAGATCATCCTGAGCCATGCTTAAAGAACCTAAGCTTGAAACTGGATTCAGACAACTTTGAAAGTTGTTATATACAGTGGGGATTTGAACCAAGATTTTTTGAGAGTTACATCATTAGGTACAATGTTGTTTTCTTTCTCCTTTGTACTACGCTCTGCTTTGTGGAACTTGACCAAAATAAGAAGTCTGTGGTGCTTAGATATATTGTTTACATGGATGGTATGCTGGCTGGATTTATGTCAACTTGACACAACCTAGAGTCATTTTGGAAGAGGTAACCTCAATTAAGAGAATGTCCCCACTAAATTGGCTTGTGGAGAAGCCTGTGGTGCATTTATTTGATTGGTACTTGATATGGGTGTGCCCAGATCACTGTGTAGGCTGCTACCCCTGGACAGGTAGTCTTGAGTTTTATAAGAATGTAGGTTGAGTGGTGTAGGAGGTCCTTCTGTTTATGTGTTACTTTCATTAGTTAATCAATAAAGAAACTGCTTGGCCTAATAAGGAATAACTTAAGTAGGTGGAGATGACAGAACTGAATTCTAAGAGGAAGAAAGCAGAGTCAGAGAGCCACCATGGAGCTGCCAGAGATGGACATGCCAAACCTTTCCCTGTAGGCCACTGCCACGTGGTGATACACAGATTGATAGAAATGGGTTAAATTAAGATGTAAGAATTATCCAATAAGAAGTTAGAGCTAATGGGCCAGGCAGTGTTTAAATGAATACAGTTTCTGTGTGATTATTTCAGGTGTAAGCTAGCCAGGCAGCTGGGAAAAACAAGCAGTCCTGCTCCTCCTGTTACAGTTGAGAATGTCCTGAGAAGCAAGTTCGTAGGCAGCACTCCTCCATCGTCTCTGAGTCAGTTCCTGATTGTGTGTTCCTGCCCTCACTTCCTTCGGTGATAGAGTGTGATCATTTTAAGCTGAAATAGTCCTTTCTTCATCAAGTTGCTTTAGTCCTGAAATTTTATCACAGCAATAGAAACCATAACTAAGACAGTACTGCTACAGAAACCCTTGGGAAAATTACATCTTAGTAATCACTTTTTGCAAAATTAAATACACTCAAAATCATTACCTTATGCATTCATAATCTTTGTCCATAATGCCATACTTGACCAAGATTCTCCTTGGATATAAACTCTATTCTTATATTGATAGTTAATAGGCCAGCCTTGCTTATGAATTCAATGAGCATTACTAGCCAGGTTGTGCATATTATATATATATAGTGTGTGTGTGCACACGCACATGTGTGTGTGTGTAGAATAAGATTTTTTTTATATAGAAGCTGGGTTTCAGGAAAGCAAACCCCAATGTGTGAGCACATGTTGAGTCTTTGAATTTGGCCAAGCATTACAATGACTAACCCAGAGTTGATAGGAAAGAAGACATACACACACACACGCACAAAGTTGCATGTATCATCATCATACCAGCAGAAGACTCTGAAAGAGCCTTTTCTGAAGCTTCACTAAAGCTCCTGAAAAGCACTCTGAGCATACTAGAAGAAGATAGAGGTGACATGATAGGTTACTAAAGACTAGTACTTAGACACTTTAAAACAGATTTTTTTCTGTTTAAATGCTACCTCAGAAAATAAACAATGTTTCACTATCTGGTTCATCATCTGACAGAATTAGGATGGAGAACCTGTAGGAGTATGGAAAATATTATGAGGCTGAAAGGAGAACTAACCCAAAGGAGTATGAAAAGGCCATATGGAAGTCTCCTAACTCACAACAACCCAAATGCAAGCTACAATTGGAAGGATGCTAGAATGCATGTGATATGGAAGCAAAAAGAGGATTACTGAGGGTTAAGGGGTAAAGAGGAGAAGAGTGTTGAGGTGATGGAAGAAAGGAAGAAATGGTGATTTTGGTGATTTAACCAAAGTTTAGAATGTAAGAAAAAGTCCACTTTTATACTAGTTAGTTAGGTAATTTTAACACACACACAAACACACAAAAAGTCAAGAGGAAGTACCCTGCAAGGGGCGGGGCAATGCTATCCACAGATATGGGTTATCAAACAAAAATTGCAGTACAGAGCAAGAATGCTATTCTATGAATCATTGATCAGGAAGTCTATACCCATTGCCCTTTGATACCAATTATAAGTACATGGTAAAGCCCCTTTACTGAAGACAACATACTCATGGATGATAGGACATAGAGAAATCAATCTAAAACTACCCAGGAAACTTTCTTCCTCCTGGATGGCTTTTACAGTGCTGGAAAGTTCTACTCAAGCTGCAGAGAAAGAAAAGATACCAAAGATGTCTGGACAGGCACTGGACTCCACACAGTACAATACTCACTTGCAGTTAAGATATGCTCATGATGCAATGGTGGCATAGCTAATATGTAGCAGCTACCACTCTCTTATTAGATTTGAAGCCATGGAATATAGTATATGCCTGGTACTATAGTCCTCATCAAAAGTCCCTGCCTAGAGAGATCACAGCCTTTGTGTAGAATCTGCTATTGCTTTTTTCAGTGGATCTGTTGTCAAGTTGCCTTCTAAATATTTGCGCTTATACCCATAGACCTTGGCTCTAAACCTCGGTCAGTGAAGCTTCCTTTTGCAGTGGACAGGAGTCAACACAGAGACTCATAACTTGTTAAAGTGCTGATAAGAGAGTGTGGGTGCTTAGTCCTAAATGAGGCATCTTTATCACCACTTCCCACAACACCTTCACACCTACCAGCATTGAGGTAACATTGTATAAGAGAAGACAGAAAGAGTTTAAGAATCAAAGGATGGGGAGGAATGCTGTGAGATGCTCTAAGACATGGACTGGCCGTTGCACTTCTGAACCCACAGAAGATGTGTTTGCCTGCATAATGCCTACACAGAATGCCAGCATGGATCAGATAAGTTGTTTAGGTCCCACCTATTACTGACAACCTGCTGACAGTGGATAGTTGCTGAGGGAGGGAGAATCCTCTTCTTTTTAGGTGTGACCACTGGTATACTTTTCATGGGCCAGTGCAGGGCCCAAACCTACATGTATATGGGTCTCACTAATTGGAATTAGTGAGTTATCAGAAGAGAGGGAAGAAGAGAAGGAAAGAGAGGAAAATAAAGAAAGAGATACACAGAGAGAGAGAACATATGAGGTAGGGAAGAGAAATGATTAGAGAATCTGTGGAAGGAGGTGTAAGGGGAAAAGACCAGAGCAAATGAATGAATACTATCATATTTCATATATATATATAATTAAAGAATAAAATAACAAAAAAGGAGAATACATGCTATGTACATATACACAAGAGTTCTTATTCTTCACAAGTAAGTTGTAGAGATAATTGCTAAAATAAAAAATAAGGTAAATTTCATATCCAAACACTTCATATCTAATTTGTATATTTATGAATATTTATGTTTAATTATGTGTGTATCAGTATGTGCATGTGAGTTCAGGTGCCTAAGAGGACAGAAGAAGGTGAAGGATTAGCTATAGCTGGAATTTAAAGACATTGTGAGTCACCTGACATATTCAGCGATCTGAGCTCTGGTCAACTGAAAGAGCTGCAAGTGCTCTTAACCACTGTGTAGTCTTTCTTGGTATCCCACTAAAAGGACGAGAATAGTAAAAACAAGTCAGGAAATTGAGTTGAATGCTGTCCTTGCAATAGTTGACTTCACTTTGCCTTTAACCAGGCTGAACTGTTCTGAGCATTTAATATTCATGTATATGCATCAAATACACATTTATTAATGAGTTCAAATAATCAAGTATTCAATACACTAATAGTAGCACATTGTTCAAAAGAAAACCTTACTGTCACAGCTATTGTCACTATTATTCTATTATGCACATGATCTTCTAATTATAACATGAAATAATTGAGTTGTAAATATTTTTATGAATCCCCTTCTTGTTAATATAGTCACATATTTTATTACCATCCAAGAAATGAACTGATGTTTGTGTTGCAATCAACTCTGTTTTATATGCTAAATATTTTAATTTTTACTATTTAAAATGATATTAATTTTCAGAACAATTTCAGGAATATACGAAAATTTAATATGGTTAGATAAATTTTAAGAAATGCTAAATATAATTATTCTTATTTTGTAATTTTTTATATCCATCAGTGAAATTTCATTAAAACCTATTCAAATATCAGAAAATGCTAAGTTATATTGATATTCAAGAATACTTGCATTTTTTCTTCTATAAAGCTCTTTGAAATGAAGATGAAATTTGATAAACTGATACTGACAGATCCTCCTTTATAAGTATATAAATTGGGAGACATTGTTGGAATATTCAGGTGGAGAATAAATTGATTCTCATAGTGCAAAGAAAACCCTGCCCTTGAGAAGTCTAGCCAGGCTGACATCAGGCATAAATGAAAATTGTAACAATATGTTTATAGTTAGCTGACCAAAGTAAACATGAGTATAAGAAAGCAGCTAACAAGTTATATCTTTGTGTCTTTCCATAGAACTATTAATTCCCATTTAAAGATAATTTCGTATTAACTACATTATATTAAAAATAAAAGGATAATATGTTTATTATAATCTTACTAAAGTACCAAAATATATTGGTGAAACTCAGTTTTTAGAGAAAGAAATCTAGGTAAAGACCAAATGGAGTGATACGTTGATGCTTAAGTTATAGTCAATCAGATATGTATTTTCTTGCAATAATTATGAAATGATTATTTCACTGATATAATCTCTAAAACAAGAAATATAGGCACAGATTATTTTTAAACTATCACTCTGAAAAATATTAAATTACATAAAATAATTAAAATTATTGAAAATCAAGAGTATAAAACAAGGAAAGGGAGATAGCTCAGTCAGTAAAGTACTTGCCAAGCAGTTATGGAGCCCATATTCTATTCCCAGAACCTATGCAAAAAAAATCCAGGTATGTTGGCACATGCTGTAATGGTAGACCCAGGAAATAGAGACAAATGCATCTCTGGAACTCACTGGACAGTTAGTCTACTGAGTCAATGAGTTCCAAGACAGTGAGAGACATTGACTCAACTTCAAAAAGAGAAGACAAAGGATAACAGAAGTACCTAAGAAACAAAACCCGGGGCTGTCCTTTACCTCCATACGCATTTGTACACAGGCATGCATACACACGCAAATACACATATAACAAAAATATCAGTAAAATCGACTCAGAGAGGCTTGGAGAAATCTCACTTAATAAGAAATCACAACCCACATAGTAAAAATACAGCAAAACAAGTAAACAAAATTAAAACAGGCTCTCTAATACAGACCTGTAACCACAACACTGGAGAAATTTAGAACACACCAGGAATATGAGTTAATGTGATAGCTAAATTGGGAACCTCTAGGTTCAGGAAGAGACCCTGTCTCAAAAACTAAGATACAGGAGTGATTAAGGAAAACACTCAGGGATAAACTTTAGCCTCCACATGTATACTAACATACATGCACATGCACCAGAACTAGTGCCCACACAAACATACACATGGTAAGTTAGACAACTAGGTATGAGCAGTATTAGACAGAACCCCAAAGTTAGCTATAATTAATATATTCAAGAAAATAAATATACCATAGAATTTAGGCTGAGACTACAATCTGTATTTTAAAATAACTAAATGGAAAGGTTGATAAAATTAAGGATTTAAGAGAAAATAAGATACTGTTGGGAGTATAAATTACTGATGTTAAAATAGATCAAAACACCAGACTGAAGAACTGAGATACACAAGACAGGGATGGAAAATGTACAAAAGATGTTGAAAAGATGTGACACATGACAAAATGACTCAGGTTAGAGTAAATAGGACTCTAGAATGACTAAGTGTAGAGGAAATGGCACCCTAGAATGAGAGGAAAATGGGAGATGCAATACTTAAAGGGATAAGGACAAAAATTCCTAATTTGGGAAAGTAGATAAAGCCCTATATCCATGACATCCTGGGCTTGTAAGTGCACAGGGTCAGATGACATCATCAGAGTCTGCGCCATTCAAGATCATTGCTGGCATCCCCGTTTTCCTTCTGTATTTCTGGAGTATTTTTGTGCATAATCAGATCTGGTGATGATATGTTATGATCAATACATCTTACTATTAGATGTAGGTATTTTTTACTATAATGCAAAGAGAGAGGAATCTCTACACTAAAAAAATACTTTTTTAAAGAAAAAATGGGTAGTGGTTCACTTCTGCAATCACAGGACTCAGAAGGCTGAGGCAGGAGATTCTCCATGAGTTCAAGGGTAGCCTGTGTTACAGAGTAAGTGTCAAGCCAGCCTGGTTCACAGGGTGAGATACACAGAACTCAAGCCTGTAGATTGTGTCCTTCAACAGAAAGTTATATAGATACAGCTTCTCTACTCTCTCCATCCTATTCTTAGTGCTCATGATAGCAATATATTTTAAATATGCTTACTTTATCATTTATCAAAATTAAGAAATATCAGAACTCTATAGTAAATTATACTAGATAAAGGCAAAAAGGGGTAGATAGGGCATAAACTACTTCCTTCAAAACAAGAATCTGCTCTCAGAACATAAGTTTTAATTACTCTGAGCCTTATCAGAATGTTTACATATAATCTCAGAAGAAACATTGAAAAGCAAAGATCAATATTGAGATTACAGAGCTAAGGCCATAAATAATTCCTGGCTTTGTTATAAAAAGCTTGTGGTAAAAGTTTATTCTTCACTGATTTTTCAAATTTAGAAAACAGTTTCGGGGCTGGAGAGATGGCTTCATGGCTAAAAATACCAAATACTCTTCCAGAAGACCCAAGTTAGATTCATTGCACCCCTTGGCAGCTCATAACTATCTGTAATTCCACTTGTAGAGGATCTAATCTCCTCCTCTGGCCTCAGTGGATGCTGACACATACAGGGTACACAGTGATACATGTAAATAATATACCTATACACATCAAATAAATAAAATGGAAAAGAAACAGTGTCCATAACAGAGTTGTGAGACATTAGTCCTGCCTGAATGAGGTAGAATTTGAAATTTCATTTATTATGTATAAAAAGAAATAGCAGTAAGAATTTAGATAGCATATGAAAAACAAAGCTTATATGCTAATTTGGGTTTTCTTATTCTACATTTAAACAAATCCCATGATAGATAGTTGTACATATTATACAAAAAAGACCTTAGAATGACAAACCACCTGCTTCAATTTTAATCTTTGCTAAAATATATATTCCTAAGTATTATTCTCAGAAGCATGTGAACCAAGATGGCATAATGACTTGACAAATTGCTTACCCAACAACAAGTGTCAAGACAACTTGTAAGAGCCTTCAATGAACTAACTGTCATAATCTGTACCATAGGCAACTTCAAGATCCTTCCTTAACTTTGGCCTCACTCTAAAAACAGAATCCTTTTATTATCCTATGACCATTTTAAAACTGGAAAGATTGAAAGAAGATATTCTTCAAATGTATATTAATACATGAAATCACAAAAGAGCATCAACATCAGTCTACAAGGGAAAGTATCAGCAAAAATAAAGTGAGGAAGTAATGTTTATCCACCCCCTTTGGACCACTATCTCTGGCTTAGTTGGCTGTTAGCAATCCTCTCATCCTTGGAGGATGGAAGTATTGTGACTAAAGGAATGAGAAGTTACACTGGAGTATGAAAAAAGAACAGCCCAGTGGAGGAGATGCTACCATGGCAGTGTTGACTATACTGCCCTATAGTGAATGTAGTATTTTAAGAATATAAAAGAGTTTAGTGACATAGTATTGGCAGTTGCTCAATTCAGTACCACTAACTCCATTCTGTAAAAGAAAATTCCTCCCCAAAAGTAGATGTCCATGTAGCTCAAAAATAAATCTGAGCATTATAACATCTACTGTATTCTACCATTCAAAATATTAATTTTAGTTTTTAATGACACAGTAAGTTTCACTTGTGAATGATCACAAAAATCCATCAACAAATAGGCAAATTACATTACATTTCACAAAAGTAAATTTATCTATTTCATTGTTCTTGGAACTGTGTGTGTTTGTCTGTGTGTTTGTGTGTATTTAAAAGGCCCTTCCAAAGCATTTTAAAAATTTTGACCAATTGAAACAAACTTTCCACATCCCTGACTTAAATACAATAAATACATTAAAATGCATTGAGGACCATGGGAGAGGTTTGAAGTGGAGGTGAGAGGAAGGAAGGGGATCACAGGAAAATGTATAGCTCAATAAAAATCAACAATGCATTAAGGACTCTCACAGAACAGTCTCTGGAACTTCAGAAGGGATTGGTCATCTTATTTATCTTGTTTTTAAGCATCAATATCATACAGTTTTTTGTTGATTTTTATTGAGCTATACATTTTCCTGTGATCCCCTTCCTTCCTCTCA
>LOJH01027854.1:5292-16676 GCA_001685095.1 Ellobius talpinus
ATAGTGGTCGCATTCACAGCTTCCCAGTTTCCCCTTGGGGCCACCCGAGAGCGCAGAAATCCCATTAAACCTGGATATTTTTAATTTGGCTTGTTGTGATCTGGCTTGATTGGGATTTTCGCAGAGAGCTCACGTTAGGAAAATTCCTAACACTAACTTTGATCCCCAAAACCCTCATAAAGAAGTCAGGCATTGTGGCCTGATGATGCTTGATAATCTCAGTGCTTGGGGTATGAGGCAGTGACAGGCAGATTCCTGGGGTTCAATGAATATCAAGCCTAACCTGAGCCAGTGAAAGATGGTTTCTCAAAAAACAAGGTTCATGGTGTCTGGGGAACAACACTTGAGTTGTCCCTCTGGTCTCTTACACATGTTCATATGCAGGCATGTGAACACATACACACACATGTTCATATGCAGGCATGTGAACACATACACACACACTGAGGGGGGCGAGGGAGACAGAGACAGAGAGGCATAGAGAGACCCCAGGAAAGCCTTGCCATATCCAAGGGTCTGAGGCATCAATGTCCTTGACATGACTGCCCACATCAATAACACACATTCACTCAGGACTTCATCTGCTCCCGACAGCAGAGCCTGGATCTGAACCCTTCTGTGGAGGAACTCCAGGGCCCATAAATCTAATCTGATACTTTACACATGCCTTTCTTGCAGCATACTCTCTGGTTCCAGAAAGGGCCCTTGACCTGACCTACAAGATTCTTTTTCTCCCCACTATTCATCATTCTTTATCTTAAAACCCTGGGAAATCATAATTGAGAGAGCCATTGCTTTCCAGTGTCTTTATGTTCTCCACCATCCATGCAACAAAAGTATTCTGTCCCGTTTACATTGGAAACTCCCCAACCTAGAACCTGCAAACATAATGTGACATTCAGTATTCTCTCATTGCTTGGCTTCGGTTTTGGGGCTCCTGCAACATTTGCTACATTTCTTAAAGAAACGTAGTGCATATATTCACATGTTAACTAATCCCTGGGTGCATGTCTGTGCTAGTTAGTTTTTACTGTTAATGTGACATAACCCAGAATAACTTGGGAAGAGCCAACCTCAGCTGAGGAAATACCCAGACCAGAGGGACCTGTATCCAGGAATCTAAGAGACTGTCTTGATTGATTACTGACATGGGAGGGCACAGCCTACTGTGAGCAGCGCCATCCCTAGGCAGTTGGCTCCGAGCTCCATGAGAAAGCTATGAATCCGAGCCAGCACACAAGCCCATAAGCAGTGTTCCTCCTTAGTTCCTGCCTCCATGCTGCTGTTTTGAATTTCTGGCCTGAATTCCTTCAATAATGGATTGTGACCTGAATGTGTAAGACATGTGAAGCCTTTGTTTACCCAAGTTACTTTTGGTCATGGTTTTTTATCACAGCAACAGGATTAAACTAGGACCATTAATGAAGATGAAGACTAGCAAAGTTAGAGGGACAGGCGCGTTTAAGGGTGACCCAATTTTCCAGAGAGATAATGCAGAAATAAATGGCTCAAAAGCACAAAGACCTTGATCTCCCCCATGAGTCTTTTGTGTGCTTACTATGTGTGTAACTTTGGTTTTTACATGCAGATTTCCTTAAATAGTTAAAGGCAAGATAAAAAGAAATAAGTAGGGACATAGTGGCAGGGAGCCATTGGTGAGCACTTCCCAGTCCTCCCTCAAATTACACAGTGGGATTGTGATCTTTGGAGATTCTGGGTGCCTGTTCCCGCTTTGGAAGTGCTAAGTCTAGACGCTGTGACTACAAGGAGGGAACCCAGGGCTATGACTTGATTGAAGTGAATTTCTTAGCATGACACCAAGGAAGGTCTGCTGTGGATAGTTGTTCTCCATGTTGCACATGAAAACACAAAGTCACAGGGCTAGTGGGATGGCTCAGGGGATGAAGCAGTTGTCATGCAGTGTAAAGAATAGAGTTAGATCCCAAACACACATAAAAAACGTTTGGGCTGTAGTGCCCACTGGAATACCAGAGCTTTGTGGAGCAGCACATCCTCAGGTCAAGCTGGCTAGCTAGACTAGCAAAATCAGAAGGGTCTAGTTCAGTGAGAGAGCCTACTTCCACAGATAAAATGGAATGTGGTTGACTTAGACACCCAGTGTCAACATCTGGCCCCCACACATATCCATGCACTCACATACCTGTGAACACACACACACACACACACACACACACACACAAAACAAACCGATGGAAACAACAAATCAGAAATGAACTTGGACAATGTCCTGAGTCCTGATGGTAAGAACAGAATCACTGAGTGATTATTTATTTCTGACTCTGTACCATCTGCCCCAGAGAAACACTGGAAGCTGACACAGCCTTTAGGCATGTTGGAGGAGGTGTATGGCCTTGATCCCCAGGGTCTCTTTTGGCCCTTCCCACCACCATCACCAGAGCCTCTTTTTGCCCTGTTTTGACAGGGGAAAGTCCAAACTAATCAGCAATCCACGTCTACCTGTTTGGACGCATGCCTAAACCCTGTGCTGGGCCACCACATAGACAGTAATTTCCCTGGAAACCCTGCCTCTGCTCCAGGCTCTGCTCCAGGCTCCAGGCTCTGGGGTCTATCCAAAGCAATGAACTGTTTTTCACTATTTCAGAAGAGCTTTGTAAAAAGCCTGCCCATTCTCTAATAAGACTGAACATGTTCAAAGAACAGAGCTCTTTTCTCATAGCTAGAGGTATTATTTCATTATTCAGAATTATTAATTCAATATTTCATGTGGCTATAAAACCCTGCTTGAAGCGCTGATTGCCTGTTTCTAGCACCTGGGGACTTGTTGGGACTTTTAAAGTGTTGGGATGACCAGCTGGGCCACTGCTAAGTTTCCTTTTGTCTCAGTTTGTGTCTTCTCCAACTCTTCTCTGCTTGCTTAGGTCCCCAAGAATTCCAATCCATCTCCAGCTTAAGGAGGCGCTCCTGAATTCTGTTCCTCTCCCAAGCTTGGGTCCCAGTTTCCCATTCTGGATGAGAGAGCCCATGGGTAAGAAACTCCAAGTCTCTTTACTCATCTTCTTCTAAAGCATTCATGCAAGGGCAGAGAAAACCAGAGTCCCTATTGGCAAGAGGTCCTGGGTGCAGGTCTTGAGGAGGAAAGTAGAGCGAGGGAAAAGTTGTTGGGACAATCAGGATTCCTGTCGCATAGACGGCTTTCCTCTGAGATTTGTCAGTCTCATTGACAATCAGGCCACCAAAGAGAATCCCACAGGGCACTGGTGGTGAGAGTGGAACGCCCCCCTCAGTGCACAAAGGCTTGGCCAACTAATCTGGGGTCAGGAAACTTTGCCTCTTAAGAAATGGGCCTCTCAGCCCCAGGACCTGGTGCAGGTTTGAGGGTGAAGAATCACAAGCAAAGATTAGAAGTTGCCATCTCAAGAAAAAGTCTTTGTTTACAGATAAAGGAAACAGATCACCAAAGACAGACCAGAGAAACATGGACTTTGTGTGGACTCAAAGCAAAGTTCTCACCTGGAATCTAGCAGAGAAAGGGCTCTGCCTGCTTGTAGGGGTCTGCTGTTATTGGGATGATCACAGCTCAGGACTAAGAGCTGAGCTTGGGGGGCTACTTGGGAAGAATCACTTGGGGGACTAGCACAAGGTAGCAGGGCTCCGGCTCTCTGTGTGTCTCTGATGTGGCCTCGTTATGTAGTTGATAGTGCTTACCCGTTTTTGCAAAGGCATGCTTCACTGAACAACTGATTACAATTGCATAAAGGGGTAAGTGTGGGACTAACACAGCTTCAGTCTGTCTTCTTGCTTACTTTTGCCAAGATTTTTCCAATATGTATTCATTTTTTTCTTATTTTCAAAGGGAAGTAGGAAAATATGAGGAAGTAAGGATCATGACATCTACCACACAACTCCTGCACCTGAGGATCAGAGATCCTTGTGGAAGAGGGAGCAGAAAGCTTGTAAGAATCCAAGGAGCAGGGAGTTTGCTGTGAGACTGTGTCTCCTAGCAACGGCAGAAGCTACACCCAGAGAGTCTCACCAACCAACACAACTGTTGAAACACACACGAGTGGACCAAGGATGATACCAATAGACATGCCATACTGGACAGGGAAAGCCCACAAGGTCACAACCTGAACAAAGAACTACAAGTAACCAAGGAATATTGAGAGAGGGCGAGCCAGTGGTCCCCAGGGAGGACACACCAGTTCATTGTCCGACACCAGATGGTCAGCCTTGAAAACACATAAATGCAAGGAACACTAGACAGACTGAGCAGGTTGTGTTTATATTTAGAAACATATATATTTTATAAATAAGCATACATGTAGTTGTATGTATTTGACAGCAGTTCCTTAAAAAATTAGAGGCCATAAATTTGAAAGAGATCAAGAGAGCATATGGGAGGTTTGGAGGGAGAAAAGGGAAGGGGTAACTGGTGTAATTATATTATAATCTCAAAAAATTAAAAAAAAGAAGTCCATGGAAAGTAACACACAACTTAAACAAATGTTGACCACAGAGAGATACTCTGACTTATTGGACACATTTAATCTTTTAGAAATGACAACGTTTTACTAAACAGGGGGAGGCGTGAGAGTCTTGTTGTGGAATGGTTTTCTAAGGGTGATTTATAAAGCCATTTCTTGCGCTAAGGACTGTCTGCCTTGGTTTGAGTTATTGCGTTATTTGAAAATTTGAATGAGCAAAGGCAGTTAATTTGTCAGCTTTCTAGTTGACCTCAGGGTCACCATGTTCTATCCAGATGGTTTTGGTGAGATTTATCTGGGGTGACCCCTCTGTTGAGCTCATGCCTGCAATAGCACTTAGCCTATCCTTGGGGTTGCTCACAATGCTTGCCTTTGAGCCTAGAGATCTACACCGTGCAGGCCTGTCTAATGTCTTCGAGGAAAATGCTGGAATTCCTCAGAACAGATCGGAACCGGAAGGGAGACGTCATTATCCCAGAACTGACTGTAAATTGTGCTGTTTAGTCTGTGAAGCAATTAGGTCTGGGGCATGTAATGTGATCCCTTGGCAGCCTTGGTTCTTGTAGGCCTGTTGCTTCTCTCTAGGCTCTGGCACAGAGATTTCAGGCCAGTCTCCTGCTGTGCACCCAAAGACATCAGCTTTCTCACAACCTGCTCAGTTGTGTGCACAGAAGGACATGGACTGGATCTTCACGGACCAGAGTTCAAATACCATCTTCATTCCTTCTCTGCCGGATCAGTCACTTCAGCTCCACCAGTTGTGTTAAACTCCCCTCATCCTCTTTGGCATGCAGGTTTATAAAAGAATCGTCCAGGGCCTGACGTGGGTGGATGGTATATTTTCTGAAATTCACCCAGGTCTCCATTTGATTGACAGTAGCCATGTTCATCATTTTTGGAGGATGCTGGCTGACCTAAGATCATCTCCATTACTGTTTCCATGGAATTTCAGCAGAACCTTGTATGTATGAAGTGGGTACTTCCTTACCATGGCTGTTGCATATATACCTCTAAGCTACAGTTATCATTTTAGTTGTATATTTCTTTGTGTGTGTGTGTATTCATGTGAGTGTGAATGTTCATGTTCGTGTGTGTGTGTGTGCATGTTTGAGTATTCATGTTCATGTGGGTGTGCATGTATGTGTGCGTGCGTGCATGTGAGTGCATCAGGAAGTCAGAGATCAACTTTGAGTGTCTTCCTCAATCACTCTCTACCTTAGTATTAGTCAAGGTCTCACTGATGCTGAGAAGTTCACCAAATTCAGCTACAGCGCCCGGACTGGGGGTTCTACTGTTTCTCTGCCTCCTCATCCCTGGGATTTTAAGTGCATGGCAGCTGCATCTGGCTTTTATGTGGGTGCTGGGACAGAACTCAGGCCCTCAGGCTTGCACAATGTCCTCTTATGTTGCTGTGCTAAAACACCCTGAGCAAAAGCAGAATAGAGGAGGGAAGGATTCATTTGATGTACAAGTCCAAATTACAGTCCATAGTCACGGTAGGAACTCAAGTAGCTCATCACACCACACCTAGGCAGGAGCAGAGAGAATAAACATCCTTGCTCACTTGCTTCACATTTATACAGTACAGGACCCAGCCTAGGGGGTGGCTTAGTCTTCCTATATCAATTAAAAATCAAGACATTACCCCACAGACTTGCACCCAGGCCAGTCTTATCTAGATCATTCCTCACTAAGATTCTCTTCCCTGGTGATTCTGGGTTGTGCCAAGTAGACAGTTGAAACTGACCAGAACCCCAGTTCCTTATTTGTTTACATCTGATCTGTCATCCTCGAGACTGCAATATTTCCAAGCATATGATCGTAGTGGCTTTGTGACCCTTCACCTAACATCTAACGTAGTGCCTGGCACCAAGTGAACACTCAGAATATTGTGTATAGGACAATGAATGAAAACCTATCCAGATGTCGTAGGTTGAGGTAGTTCTCTCCTTTGCTCTCCTAATAAAAGCTCAAGGTGATTGTCGTCTTCCTGGGAGTTCCAACAGAGTACTTTCACGTTTGGTGTCTTTTAGCTACATTCCCACACCATCACCCACCACCACTGTGGACTCCTCAGCTGTGGACTTCTTGTACAGGAATGACGTGCAACCTTTCCAGGCTGTGCTGTAGCTCAGCGGTAGAGGACTTGCCTAGCTTGCAGGAGGCCCTAGTTCAGTTCCCAGCACGGCAGAAACAACACGAAAACTTGATACTCCTGTTGCTCAGGATCTTCTGGTACAGCAGGGATTTGGTGTCCAAGAGCAGTGTCAACAGGCTACAGTTGCATTTAAAAGAGCAAATAAAAATCAAGGAGGCACTCTGGGGGGCAGGAGGGCTGGGATCCCCGGGGATCCCCATGTGTTCAAACAGGAGAGGGTCTCTTTCCAATTAAAGATACAGTGTTAGAAATATTCCTGATATACTGTGCATTGAGCCAAGTCTCGTTCCATGTGGACTCCAGCACACATTTGGTTTAAATTATTCCCTAATTTGCTTAAGTGTCTGTGGTGTCTTTGCTCTTGGTTTAGGACCTGGAGAATGGAAAAAGAGGATCTCATTGTCCCTGCCTCTGACTCCAGGGCAGAGACGCTCCCAAGGGCCCCTCTCCTGGGCTCAGTAAGAGAGTGCTGAAGGATGGGAAACTAAGATCCCAGGGTGTGAGCAATGGAAGGGCCACTGTGCTTCCCTTCCACTCTGCTGCGTTCCATCACAAAACTTGGTGTCGAGTTAAATTGAGTTGTTTTGCTTTTGTGGCCATGCTAACATATACCGCATTAGTGTGTTTGTCTTAAAGTCTACCCACTCTTCCAAGGAAGAAGAAAATAGCCAGGGCTTGAAACAGTTCAATCGTCCATGCGAGGGACTCTGTGTTTCTGAAAGTGTCGGAAAACCCTTTTTGTTTGTGCGTGTGTGTGCACACACACGGACATGCATGCACGCTTGTAGATGTGTGTACATGTGAGGTGTGCGCATCCTGTGTGTACCTGTACTGAGAAGTCACCCATAAGCCTCAGGAGCCATTGACTTCTTTATTTCTTTTAGTTTTTGATCATTTTTTAATTGATTCTTTGCGAATTTCATATCATACAACCCAACCCCACTCATTTTTCTGGTCCCTCCACATCTGCCCTCTACCCTTGTAGCCCCCCCAACCCAAAACATTTCACTCCTCCATCTTGCCTGCCTCTCCATCACATACATTTGTAGTATACAGTACATTTGCATTGTAGTGTATTGTACTGAATACACTTGGAGCAGTGGCCTTGGGAGCTGCCCTGTGTCACACAGTATGCCCTATTGCCCAAACAGCTTTACTTGGAATAATTCATTGCAATGAGATGTCGGTCTGTTTCAAGGCCTCTGGCTTCTGGTACAGCATCCTCAATGGCCCCTCACTGAAACTTCTCTCAGATATCCTGTTGTTGGTCTGAGTCATGGAGATCCTGCGACTCTGGTTCCTTAGGACCAGTCCTTCTGCGCCCTCCAGCAGGTCATAGTTGAGGTAGATGTTCGGATGTGCCAGTTCAAAGCCTGGATGGTAGGCCAGGGTGGTAGCTGAGTTGTCAGTCCAGTCCTCCACCAGCACTAGTGCCCGCCTCAGGCAAGGGTCAGGGCCAGCTTTCCCTTCATGGTGGCAGGTGCAGCGGGGGTGGGGAGTGGGGTGGAGGTGTTGGGGGCAGTTCTCTAAGGCCCATCAAAGGCCAGGGCCAACTCTTCTGTGTCCATGCCACTAGGACCAATTCTCGCAGGGAAGGAGGGCAGCTCTCTCTCTGAGGCACTGAAAAGGAGCAGGACCAGTTCTCTGGTGCCCAGGCCACTACGTCAAGCTCTCCCATGGTCCCTGGTAGTGATGTAGCACAAACACATTGACACAGACCCCTGCTGCAGCAGGACCACAGACCCAGACAGGGCCCTGGCTGCAGCTGGGGCCCAGATATCACCATGTCCCTGGGGGTCAGCATTCAGATGGGTCACCACCTGAGGCCGTTCAGATCAGTATGGTCCTGGCAACAGCATGGCCCTTGGACACCATGGCCTCAGGTGGTGACCCAGACCCTGGGCATTCTCACTATTTTCAGGGATAACACGGGCCATAGACATCAACACATCAACACAGCCCCTGACTGTGGTAGGACCGCAGACCTGGACATGGCTCTCAGCTAATTGCAGTTCCTGCTGGATGTTACCATGGCTTAAGGCGGTAGCTCAACCACAGGCATCCACATGGCCTTCTCTGGTAACAAGGGCCTCACACACCAACATAGACCTCAGCTGTGGTAGGGCTATAGACCCAGAAAGGCCTGGACGTCACTTGGTCCCAGGTGGCAGCGTAGGCCAGCCATAGGAGCCTGTTCCTCACCTGACCTTTGAGTCTTCAGTTCTGCTTCTCTCCACAGTGCGCGAACAACTCTGCTGCTCCTCTCTCCCATCTCTCCACCATAGCTGTAACCCAGTGACACCTGCCCCAGGCAGGCCTGTGACTGTCTTCTGCCCACCCTGGGGGCACAGAGATCTAGTGGGCCTGCCAAGGAGTCATCTACTTTGCTTCTTGAGACAGGTTCTGTCACTAGCCTAGAGCTTACAGAGTAGGCTAGGCTGGCTGGTCACCACGCGAGTATCTCTGCTGCTGCAGTGAGGGGATTATAAGCATGTGTTCCCACACTTGGTTTGTTTTGTTCTCAGATACTTGGGGCCAGGGAACTGAACTCAGGTCCTTGTGTTTGCACAGCAAATATTTTTCTCACTGGACTGCCTACCAAGGACAAGAACACCCGGTCTTAATAGTCTTTGTTGGACCCACTTCCGGGGCCAGCACTTCCTCTTCTGGGTCACAAGTAAGCTTTCCTGGTTGCAAACAGGGAGAACATGACCTCATGACAGGCAGGACTCAACACCAAGGCTTAAGCTACTAGATACGAGTGTCCTCGGGAGTCATGGGGCTCAACTGGACTTCATCAGAGACAGCAGAGGTCGCAGGAGTGGTATGGGACTTGCACAAGCCAACTCAGCTAGGAGCAACTCAAGCCCATTCTAGAAACTTCATTCCCAAGCCTGAAGAGCCAGCTTCCATAGGTAATTGAGTGCCACTCTCTGTCATGATCTCTTCCTATACCAGTGAACGCCTTTTGTGAGCACTGCCTGTTAGCACTGCCTTCCTTAGACTCCCCACTCTGCCCTGGGCGGCCCCTGCTTCTCATATGCGGCTCACCTGAGCTGTGCACCAGCCTTAGGAAGTTGTGACTACTGGGTTACTATTACAACTATCAGTAGACATGGTTCATTGTAATTACTATTATCCCCTCTGAGCTACAGAAGCGCAGGGCTGACATTCAGGTCCAGGTGTTCTTAGTCTGACTGTGTAGCGCCCAGTCTTCACTGCAGTGCCAGGCCACCTTTAAGGCTTAACTTCATAGCCTTTCTAGTCAAGGAACCCGGAGCTTCTCACCAAACATCTACAGACCCAAGCCCCTGCAGTGATGCTTCTTCAGGGACAATGTAATCACAAGAATCTACTCATAGTGTCTGGTCGGGCCGTTGTGGAAGTTCTAATCTCCCAGACCCTGCATGTGTAGCTTTGAATGGGACCTAGGACAAAAGACAAAAAGTTACTGTATGAATTTGCTTTCTCAGAAACTGTATCCCTGTGGTACTAGAGCATCTGTGGCATTCTGGATTCTGGGTGGGGTCTTTGTTAAACCTCGTTAAGTGAGTCACAGCGTGGAACAGTAGGTTGTTCAGCAGAGGTGTGCTGTCTGTAGGGATGTCAGCTGTTTCTGGACTGAAGCTCTCTGGGAAAAGCCACATCTATGCTGTTTTCCAAGACCGATAGATTGATTGGTTAGAACTTCATGACTGTAGAGAATTGGAATGTTGTAGATCCAGAAGCAAACCATCCTGGGTCATCTGTACACCTCTTCCTTGTCATTCATTACCCACCACTATTTCTGACTTAATGTCCTTGTGACTATCAATGAAACCTTTTGGAATATAGTAACTTATCAGATCCTAGCTTCCACCAACTCAAAAGGTAAAAAAAAATAATGTCATCAGATAGTATCAGAAATCTACAGCAGAGATTGCCCTGCTTTGCTATCACTTATTGTGGTGGCTTAAATGAGAAAAATCCCTGTTTCAGTTAGGGTCTCTATTGCTGGGATGAAACTCCATGACCAAAAGTAACCTGGGGAGGAAAGGGTTTATTTCAGTTTACACATCTTGGTCATGGTCCTTCTTGAAGTGAAGTCAGAGCAGGAACATGGAAGCAGGAGCTGGTGCAGAGGCCATGGACAAGTGCTGCTCGCTGGCTTGTTCCTCACGGCTTGCTCAGCCTGCTTTCTTATTGCACCCAGGATCATCTCAGGGATGGCAGCCACAAAGTTGTAGGCCCTTTTGCATCAGTCACCTCGTAAGAAAATGCCCTACAAGCTTGCCGACAGCCTGGTATTGTGGAGGCATCTTCCCAATTGAGAGTTCTTCCCAAATGACTAGCTTGTGTCGACTTGATGTGAAACTGGCCTTCACATCCACCATAGTCTTAGGCATTTGAAGGCTTGGTTCCAGTTGGTGGTGCTATTTTGGGGAGGTTTAGGAAATGCAGCCTTGCTGGAGGAAGTACATCACTGGGAGCAGCCTTTGAGAGTTCATATCTTATTCTTAGTTCTAGTTTGTTTCTGTCTGTAGCTCTCAGCTTTCTATTCCTGTCACCATGCTGGCCGCTTGCTGTCATGTGTACCTGCCATGATGAACTACAACCCCCTAGAACCAGAGCCAAAATGAACCTTCTCTCCCATAGATTGCTTTTGGTCGTGGTATTTTATCACAGCGAGAGAAAGTAATGAATACACTGACCTACCTAGTCCTCCCACCAGATACACTACCTACCTAGTCCTCCCACCAGATACACTACCTACCTAGTCC
>LOJH01027855.1:4959-17934 GCA_001685095.1 Ellobius talpinus
GTTCATGATGTTCTCTAACAATGATCTAGTATCTTTGTTAGGGGCCTGCACCCTCCCTCCCTCCTTCCCCCCTTTTTCCCTCCCTCCCTCCCTCTCTGTCCCTCTCTCTCTTCTCTGTAACTTACAATGCCATTTCAAAGTTTTGTCAAGAGTTTGGCTAGAGTGTTCTGCAGAGGCCTTCCGGCTCTGTCTAGCTGGCTCTCTTCCTGACTGCCCTTGGGTCATCCACACCACTGGCTGTAAAATGCCAACAAAAAGATTAAAGGAGCATCTGCCTACACCCTGATGCCTTCCTGAGGGAGTTTGCCTCCCAGGAGTCACCAAAGGGGCAGGAAAAATAAGCAGAAACCTCACGGGAACAAGATGTGAAGACAGCTGGTAGATTTGGCAAACACATCTCTGGAGAAACTTGTCGTGCAGAAATAATGTGACCTGATTCTCAATTCTCTGTGAATATACATCTTTTCCCTTGGACTGAAGTAAAAAGAACATCTTACTCTTTGAGTTCTGCTATTTTCACAATAGTGAGCCAGGTGCCTTTAGAAGCAGGTGGAGTTATAATCTCCTCTAATTTCTGAAACAACCACAGTGAGAAAACATTGTCCATTTTAGCAGAGGGAAGAGCACAGCTGCAAATGCATTACCACATTTCTCACTATACAGTCTGAGGCACTAGAATTCCTGGGTCTTCCATAATCCTGTCCACTATGAGAAAAGCCTGTGATCAGGCTGATATCCAAAACATAGTCAGGCAAGAAAGCACATTTTGCTTCCACTTGAAGAGAGTCACAGTCATGCCAGGGACATGACCGTGGAAATGAGTCAGTGACCCAGGTCTCCTACTTTAACTTCTCTGACTTTCCAGGTAGACACCCTTTAAAAAAGCAACTTTCTTATCCAAAGTTCAAGCCACCTGTTACTGCCTTGAAGCTTGGGTAGCTAGCTGCCTTTGCAAGTGACACTTTATCCCATGTGACTTCTTCAATACTTCTTTGAGCTTCAAGATTGAAATGGGGTAGAGAGACTAACTGGACGAGTCCATGTTCCATCCCCTCACTGTGATCATAAGGCACACCACAACAGCAAGCTAGCCTCTGGTAACTCTGAGCTTCCGTGTTTGCAAATTGACAGTGGCCGCCTCTCACCAACACTCAAAGGTTATTACCTGCTTTCCTTTCATCACAGATAACCATGAAAGACACATCCAAGCTTCAGTTTCTCATTCTTTCGACTCACGAATCTACAGATTTCATTTGAAAATGCAAATAGAATGACCTGAAGAGGCTAAGAGCCCTCCATCAATAAGTCAATTCCTTGGAGTCCTCCGCTTTATAATATTAAGTCAAGGAAAGATCACAGCTGTAAAGACAGGCTATAGAGGGAAAAGCCATATTAATTCAGGTTCAAATGCACAAAGGGACCCCAAGAGAAGAACTGGAGGGAGGGGAAACCTTTTTTGCTGTTGCTCATTTGTCTGTTTTTCAGAGTTGGGAATTCACTATAGGAAATGTGACTAATGGGGAAAAGAGACATTGTGACTGTAAATCCCCGTAAATGACAAATGGTCATGTATCCACTCCATCCCTGAGCTGGCACACACACACACACACACACACACACACACACACACACACAGAGGCACACACACACATGCACAAACACACACATACACACATATGCATATACACATGCACACACACAGATATAGACATGCACACAAGCACAGACACACACAGATACACACACACATAAGCACACACACACAGAGATATACATAAATACACACAGAGATACAGATAACACACAGACAACACAGACACACACAAGAGTGCCAGGGGCAGCACTGGTACTGAAGATGCCAGAGCATGCACAGTGGTTCTCTTCTTCATCGGCTGGCCTTTGTCACCTAGGAACTGCTCAGAAGCTCACAGCTGTTTTCCTCCAGGGGTTTAATTCTCAGCAAACCAGACTTGCTCCTTTGCTTCTCACATATCTACCTAACTTGAAAAGAAACTAGATTTCCCAGCTCAAACAGTGTTTAATATTCTGAAATCATAATTTGAACCATAAATTCTGTTCCCTTCAAGTGACTGCTGTCCGGGGATTCTCATAGCAGCCTTGGGTTTGGAAATACTCAGATCCTACCTTGGCTGTCAGTGGCTTGTTTAAGTGACCCCAAGCAAATGAGCTAAGCATCTCTGGGACTCATTTTTTTTTTCATCTCTAAAGGAGGGATAAAAATACCAGCCACCTGTTGTGAAGATCAGGGAGCTAATGTGTCTCCAAAGCTTTCAGACTTCTGACTCTAAGCCTTTTGCAATCAACATATTAAGAACAAAGACACATCCCCATTGTTTTCAACCAAATGCTGCATTGAAAGGAAGAGGGAAAAACACACACACACAATATCTGAGTTCTAAAAGGCTTGAAGGTTATTTTGTATTAGTCTGAATTTCAAACTGTTTTTCTCTGTTGTACTCTTGGCACTACCATTTTTTAAGTACAGCACTTCATTTGCATAGTAATTACAAAGTTTAACAAATAGCATTAATGTCGAAACAAAGAGGTACACTCCATTTAAATTGCTGACAGTATTACATTACACATTTTTAACTGCAATTTTTTAAAAAAAGAAAGCTATTGCATCCTAATGCACCTTACAGATTCCCAGTGCTCAGCAATATTTGTGCTTTAAGAAGGTAAAATTTCTTCCTGTGCTCTTTAGCGACTTCTAAAACCCTATTCATAAATACTGATTAGGCACTATTTCACCATAGGACAGAGCACTGCTGGCACAACTCCCTACTCAGAGCCAAATTGGAAATGTTAGTACAGTAAATTAGACCAAATGCCCTAGCTGTTCTGTACATAAAAGATCATCTTTAATAAATAGATGCTAATGTGGCACTTGGATCACTTAGAGCTCTGAATGTCATCCCTTCGTCTTGATTTCAGGAAGTTGAGAAACAAAAGGTGCTTCAACGCTGTGTCTTATTTCAGCACAAACCAAAAGAACAAAGAGCAAACATGAAAAATGCCATTTATTTGGAGAGTTCCATTTGAACAGAAACTGGCTTGCTCTACACTAGGAGGCTGAAGATGGGGAAGCATCTGTAACAGTATCTTGACAATATGGTAAAGGCTTTGGTGTGTAGTAAGTTAGACCAAGGCTTTCCCCTCAATGGAAACATTAAAAATATTATTGGGTATCAGTTAGAGCTGAAACTTCTTTTCCCTTCCTTTCCTTTCTTTTTCCTTTTCTTTTTTCTTTCTTTTTTTTTCCAAAACAGGGTTTCTCTGTCTAGTCCTGACTGTCCTTGAACTCACTCTGTAGACCAGGCTGGTCTTGAGATACAGAAGATCAGCCTGCCTCTGCCTTCCTAGTGCCTGGAATTAAAGGCATGTACTATCACCACCCAGCTAGAACTGAAAACTTCTAACAGAAGTTTTTGTAACTCCACTTCTTGTAACCCACCTATCTGATGTATCCATTCAAGTATTTGGCAAATGTCTTGATTTGCATTTTCTTCCTACAGCAAAAATGGAAACATTTCTGCAGTAGACATGTTATGGGATACCCTGTATCCACATCCACTTGCCACAGTCATTTGTATTTGGATCAAGAATAAAGAATTTTTTTTCAGACACTCTTCCAGGTAAGATTAGCATTGTTTTTGCATACACACTCTTCTCACTTATTTGTTTTGTGTTGAACCAAAACACCCAGGGTGGGATGGAGGAAGAAAGAGGCATAGACAGAGACGGGGAAAGAATAAATGCATTGAGCAAATAGAGGTCAAAAGCATATAAATTAAGATTAGAAAATTCAAGTAGGGAAATAGTTCTCATTTTATCTTTATGTCTAGCCTAAGGTAAAGCAGCCTACTTTCAATTACAGAACTTCTCATTGGAAAATCGATATAGATATAGATTCCAGAATTTTAAAGAAAAGAGACTAAACATAGATGATACACAGTAAATAGTAACAAAGACATTTGTCCTAGATTGATTGCTTCTTGAAACATCTTAATTATCTTACTGGTCTCCCTGGAGGCTGGACTGGTAAAATTGATATCAATAAATAGGTAGAATTCATTGACACACTTGCTAATCTAGGAAACTATTCTACGCTTCACACATTAAAGACTCCATATTTTATTCCCAAAAGTTTAGTTTAAAACTTAGATCTTCTCTGATTACTGATCACTGTTTTATTGAAAACTGAAAATATGCCTCAGATATCTGTGATGACTGGATTTTTGTCGAATTGGCATGAGCCAGAGTAATATTCAAAGGGAGATGCAAAATACCCCATTGGATTGGCCTGTAGGCAAATCTATATGCACATTCTTGATTTATAAGTGATGTATGAAGGTCCAGCCCCCTTTGGGAAATGCCGCTCCTAGGCAGGTGGTCATGGGGTGTACAAGAAACAGACTGAACAAGCTGTAAGAAGCGCGCTAATAGGCAGCAATCTTTTATGGCTCTGCTTCAGGTCCTGCCTCCAGATTCCTGCCTTGGCTTCCCTTGATAGACTGTAGCATTAGCGGGATATATAAGCCGATGAAACCCTTTCTTCCCTAAATTGCTTTTGGTCATAGTGTTTTACCACAATAGAAACTTAGCCAAGACAATATCCTTGCTCTTCTATTTCCTACACATACAAAGAATTATGGTATTTTGTTGTTTTTATGTCTGTGGTCTAGCACTGCCTTATACTCTGAAAATTTCAGGAAGGCATTTTGTTTATAGCAAACTTTATTTTCTGAAACCTCAAAAAATATACTAGAGTCTTATCCACTGTCAGAGTCATAGTGTTTTTATTCAAAATAAAAAAAAATTGTTAGTTAGGCAGTGGTGGCACATGCCTTCAATTCCAGCATTTGGGAGGCAGAGTCAGACAGACCTCTGTGAGTTTGAGTTCAGCCAGTTCTACAAAGTAAGTTCTAGGATAGCTGGAGTGTTACATAGTGAAACCCTGTCCTGAAAACCCAAATAAATAAATAAATAAACATTGTGTGTTATAATTATGTACTTATCCTGGTGATGGAATAGGAGCTAAACAGACGCCATAGTGAGCAGAAAGATGGGGAGAGGGCTATGACTACGTAGTAAAGATGGCCAACTTCCTAGATGGCCAACTTCTCCCTCACCCTCCTGACATGAGACAGAAGACTGACAAGGTCCAGATTGGATCAGGACATGTTACACAACATGTTATGGGCTAATTAACCATTCTATCTTTCTCTAAACTTACCAAGCCTAAATTAGGGAGGAAAATTCTTCAGACGCTTAACCCCAGTCCTTGAAATGAGATTGGACTTGGGGGCTTTGTGAGTTGCCTGTCTGCTTTGTAGAGGGTCTTCCTCTCTGTGTGTCTGCTGCATGTGTATGTTTCTTCACCCCCCCCAAAATGCCTTTATCCATCTGCTGACTCTGTGTGCTCCTGTTTGTATTGTTCCGGAATTCCCTGCTGCTATTCTCTGGATTAACATCATCCCTGCCTTTTAATGCTTTGTCTGGGAGAGAAAGTGAACTTAATCAAGCCCCCTAGACTGTTTGACTGGTGAGACATCTGTAGTAAGGATTTCAGTATTCTGCTCAATTACTGCTCTGTTACATCCAAGAAAGCCTTGGAACTTGATCAATTTGAAATACAACCCAAGTTAGAATTGTGATTTAAAATTGTTTTGGGTCCCCCTACTGTGCCTATACAGCATTTCTGTCTTCTCAAAGATTTCTTTCTAATCATCCCCAGAGTCAAATCAATGGTTTTGATTTATTATGTGAGTGAATACCTCATTCACTCAAAGAGAGAACTTGAGCCATTGCGTATTTTGGACTCAAACTCTTCTGTGTCTCACTGTAACATTCTTTGTTATAATACTGAATGGCACATACCTTAGCAATATTATTTCTTTGAGAGCAATCAACATTCTATTACAGAGCACTTTTTTCACAGACAATAGAGAGCATTTCAGAATGTGAAAATAAAAATAAACTTTTAAGTACTTTATAAGTCATATAGATAAAAGTTACGGGGTTATTTTTTCTTTATTTTAGTCATTATTTTTCATTGAAAATATCACAAAAGAACAGACTGTCCATTTTATTTGTGATTGACTGCCAATTATCCAATGCATTAGGTAGGTGAATTCAGACAGGGATCCCAAAGAAGCAAACAAATCATGGAACTCTGTGTAAGTTGTCTTATCTTGAGTTGTCCATTCAAGTAAGGTAAAGCAACAAGACTAGGGAGTCATGGAGACTTGAAGAAAATGAAAAATATTCCAAGTCCTAGAAAGATGCCATAAGGTGGTATGTACCTGAATGTGGGCAAGACCTCCCAAAGCACAAAGTTAGCTGCAATAAAAATCCGTAAGGCATTAAAATGGCCACCCATAATGCTTGTGAGAGAATGAAGACGCAGGCTTACAGATAAGGTGTTAGATGAGAAAGGTTTTCATGATAACTCTGACAAGAGAAGTCACTTGAAACAAAGAGTGGTGATAAAACTCATATAAGTGTTCAAGTAGATCTAAAATTTTCTGCAAAGGGACAAGATGAATTGTATATCTTTAAGTCATCTGGGGATGGGATGATCGGTGGGTCTAATGAAAAAATAATCAGAAAAATGTAACATATTAGAATAATCTATATTAGTTTTGAAAAGATAATAACTGAAAACATTTATAAAGAGATTAGAGATGATTTAAAAGATGTTCTTATTCAGTATCACCAATTTTGATTAATTTATACAAGTTTCAACTTGAATATTTATAAGCTTTTGAGAGTGAGCAGCATCCAATGAGCATTCATCCAACAAATGAGCTGAATACCTGTCTATGCTTCGTGAGCACTGTTGAATGTTTAACTAGTGCTGATTATTCCAGCGTCGTCATTGTCCCTTTCTTGTCAAGAACATCAATTCTTTCCAGTTTTTGTATCATTTCCATCTGAGGGAAACACATTGACCAGATAGATTGTGGTATTTCCTGTAGTCTAAGGCTATTACTGTGGTCTAAATTTACCTATCAGAGTGTGGGTTTGCACCTATCTCCCTTCTCCCACCTACAGAAAGAAGATGTCGTTTTTGGCTCTGTGTATGTTCATCTATGTCTATGATCATATAGGTAGCTCTCTTTCTTAAAGAGCAAGGTCAAGGAACATCATTAGTCTAAATGTGACGGTATGTACTGTCATAGCTGTAAAATGAGTCAGCTACATCGTATGCTGGGCCAAAACTAGCAAAGTGTGTGCAGATGCAAAAACCATGCAGCTAGTAGAACATGACATCAAATACCCACCTTTCTTTTATTGGTTAATTTACATGTTTCTGTCAACAAGTAGCTAAAAAGTTCCTGACTAAGACACAAGCTTGCTAATACATCAGCTAGTCAAAACAAAACAAAAAAACCAACTTATGTTTGTAATGAATATATGACATAAAGAAAAACAGTGCATATATTATCAAATATATGTTGGTATTATAGAATATTATATATGTAAATATATGAATAATTACTTAATCATAAAAAAAGGATGCTTAACAGCCTCTGACAATTACTACTAATTGACTGTGGCTTTTCCAATTCAGAAAGAGCATAGGAGAAACCAAAACACAATATTAAGGTAGGCCACTGTTTCTCCAGCTTCAGATATGAAATGTACTTTCAGTCGCTTGTAAAAACAACACCAGCAATGTACATGAAAGCATCATTGCATGAGCGTCACCTCCTCTCTCCCAAATCTATAAGAGGAGAACATTTCAGAAGTAAATTTTCTAACCTTGGGGAGTGCCACTGTGAAATGTATAAAGAAACTCTTTAGAAATTATGCATAATTTTAGATTTCATTTAAAACTTAAGTGTAATAAATGTCTTACAAATATATCTGTACATTCAGTGTTATGGAAACACAGTATTTCTCTACTTTGGTTGTGGAAAGATATTATGTCAATATGTATTCATAGAAAGAAATTAGTGTGAACATAGGAAAAATAATCACTAATAATGCTTTTTAAAGATACTTACTGAATGATAAACACATTTCTAGACTCCCACTTGGGTTAAAATTAGATAAGAATGAAAAGCATGACTCGTTTAGGGAACAAGTAAGTCTCAATTGCTACAGGGTAGGGTGAGGGTGATGTAGAGGTTGCTAGATAAGGACTAATTTGGTAGCTTTTCTAATAATTCTGCAGCTTTATACTTGATCATTGTTAAACCTGAAGACTCGGGTCCCAAAAAGCCAGTACATGCAGTAAAAACAAGTCCCAGTGCCTTTATCAATGGCTTCTCAGTCAGCCCCAATTGTTGGCCGCCCTCTCTCAAGCAGGGAGGGGGAGGGAGGAGGGAAAGTGGGGGAGTGGGAGGGGAATGGGAGGAGGGGAAGAAGTGTAAATTTTTGAATGGNGTAAAAACAAGTCCCAGTGCCTTTATCAATGGCTTCTCAGTCAGCCCCAATTGTTGGCCGCCCTCTCTCAAGCAGGGAGGGGGAGGGAGGAGGGAAAGTGGGGGAGTGGGAGGGGAATGGGAGGAGGGGAAGAAGTGTAAATTTTTGAATGGAAAAATAAAACAAACAAACAAAAACCATGAAGACACCATGACAATATTTGAACTTATGAAAGCAGTCGCTACTAACATGTCTCTATTATGGAACGACATAAGAATCAGGTAACAGACTTCGAATTTTTCCTGTGTGGTTAAGCTGCAGATGATGAGTCAAATGAATAGTCATTTTAATATAAGCAAGTTTAAACATTTCAGTCTAGGCTCATCAAAATTCATGAGGTACTTACAATGACTTAGAATCCTCTCTATTGTTGCTTTACCACCTCAAGCTATAAGCATTCCTGTTGTGTTGTAAAATGATTGTTTCATTTACATTTCTTGCATCTGTATTCTAAATGAAAAAAAGAGGAAAGAAGGAAGGAAGGGGGTAAACAGAAGTTTCTGTCCCACCTGGTCCTGGTCCACTCAGTCCCAAATAAACACACAGGTGCTTATATTAATTATAAGCTGTATTGCCTATTGTTCAGGCTTATTACTGACTAGCTCTTACAAATTAAACTTATCCATAATTCATATCTATTTAGCCATGTACCTTAGTACCTTTTTTCTGTAAGGCATTATCTTCTTACTTTCTCTGCATCTACCTGGTGACTGACTCTCTGCCTTTCCTCTTCCCAGAATTCTTCTAGTCTGGTTCCCCAGCCTCCATTTCCTGCCTGTCTAATGACCAATCAGCATTTTATTAAACCAATATGAGTGGTAAATCTTTACAGTGTACAATAGCATTATCCCACAACATAAGAGAGGGGCAAAGAAAGAGAGAAAAGATGTGAGATACACAGGGACAGAAGTAGAGAGAGAGAGAAAAGAAATGAAAAGAAAACCAGCACAACACTTCAATTTGGAGAATATTCTGAAACTCTTGCCATTTATATTAGGTTTTATTAAAAAAGAAATTGGACTCAAGAATATGGTTTCATTTAAGTGTTAAAGAAGCTGGGAAATAAAACTTCTATTCTCTAATGCCTTATACTTAGCAAAAATTCAAAGTATCTGTTGCTGATTCAGAAAGGAAAAAATAGTATCAGGGAACCTGATCTGGAAACAGAGGCCAGGACAATACTTACTGAGTATCATGTCTCAGTATATATATATATAAGATATATATATCTTGTAGAAAGGATCAGTAGAAATGAAGTGCTATCTAAAGGATGTATGATGAGTCTGTAGCATGAAAATGAGCCTCGTGATTTCTGATTTTTAATAAGAATTTATTATAGTTAATCACTGAGATAATATCTTATCCACTGACAATTGCTATAGCAAAATATTATGAACTAAATGGCTTATAATTTTGTTTCTCACAGTTTTAAAAACTAAGATGCCCAGAATCTTCCAGACTGCTGAAGATAGATGTCTATCAAGAGCTTGCTTTTTATATATGGCTGTCTTCTTATTAGAACATCAATGATGGAATGGGATAAAAAAACAGTGCTTTCATTTTAAAACTAACTATCACATTAAAGGGGTCTCTCCTGTTGTGCATTGAGCACCTGTCACGGTGTTGGAGGTAGAGATTTCAAGAAGCAAATTTGAAGGAAGCCCAAATATTCCATGTGTCGCCCATAGATTCTTGAAAAAGAAACAACCATAACTATGGTTAGTTTCATATAGATTTGCATTTTCCAACAGAAATTCTCATTTTGCCTTTTTGTTTTTTTAAAGAACTATATATTATTTAATGCAGGAAAATACTGTTTGAGTTGTTGAAATCATTTGTCCTTCAATCTTGGAAGCTGCTCTGGGTAATACATGTTTTGTACTTAAGTGCTACCTGTAATGTTTTTGCTGACCCTTCTGCCATTTATCATACAAGCAAAGGTTACTCATCACTTGAACTGTTTTTGTTTTCTTTTGGAGAGGAATTCTAACAACATTCCTTAAAATCTGCCGTCTCCATTTTCACATTCTCTACGGCCATGACCTGTTTAAAAGATTGTTCAGGTAATCCAGCCAAGGCCAGGCAACTGTGGAAGAACTTTAAATAAAGAAGTGTAAAGGTATTATCCAAGTCAAAATAATTAAATATTAGAAAGCAGTAAGCAAGTTTGAAATGGTTGATTAAAGCAACCTTTCATCTTGTAGATCTTACTGGCAATCACAGCACTACAAGTAGGTGACAATCATGGGTAGAAACTGCTGTTGTCACCTGATTTCAGAGGCAAACTTTTTGGAGTGCCTTAAGTACTTCTCGGTTGTTGTGTAGAGCCACCATGACCAAGGCAACTGATAGAAGTTGGTTGGGGGCTTACCTATAGTTTGAGAGAATTGGAGTCCATGGTCATCAAGGTGAAAAGTATAGCAGCAGGCAAGTAGGCATGGTGCTGGAGCAGGAGATGAGCTCTCACATCTTTATCCTCAAGCACTTGACAAAGAAAGCTAGCAGGCAATGTCATGGGATGTTAAAACCTCAAAGCCCACCCTAGTGAAACCCCTCTACAAACAAGGCCATACCTCCTAATCCTTCCAAAAGAGTTCCTCCACGTGTGGATAAAGCACTGAAAGATATGAGCCTAAGGGAATCATTCTCTCTCAAACCACATTATGTAGTAAGTGATTTTTCTCCTAAAAAGCTGAAGGGATTTAAAAATAAATTTTATAGTTCTCTTAAATATGTCAGTTAGGTCTGAGGCTGTGACTTGGTAAAATACTTATCTCATATGCTCAAGTCCTTGGGTTCAATCCTCAGTACAGCATTAACCTGCATTTAAGGAACAAACTAGTTCCTTAAAGAAAATGCTATCATATTCACTTAAAACAAAATATTAATAAGTGTATAACTATCATATAAATTTAATTCATAATTCAAAAAGTTCAAAATGGAAATTTGTCAAGATAGTTTCATTGGGATTAGTAGATAAACACTTATTAAAGTATTATTACAAATCTAACCTATTGTTTTTACAATAAATATAAGGGGGAGATGTCTGATTTGTGGTTATAGAAATTTTCACATCAAATTAAAAACAAGATCATATTAAAGAAACTTCAAGCCAATATCTTTAATGAATATGGATGCTTAATGAATATAATTGAATATGGAACAGAAATAGAGAGAGAACAGGAAGAGTCAGAGACACCATGTAGTTGCTGAAGGAGACAGACATTGGAACCTTACCAGTAGGCTACAACCTACATTAATCTATGTAGTAATAGAAAGATTAATAGAAATGGGTTAATTTAAGATGTAAAAACTAGCTAGAAATATACTTGAGCCATAGGTGAAACAGTATTATAATTAATACAGTTTCTGTGTGGTTAGTTGGGTCTGGGCAGTCAGGAAACTAAAATGTGGTCTTTGTTTACATAATGGTGCCAACATAGACCAACTACATCCACATAAAAACTGAGAGAGCCTCCGCCTGATCGCCGCCAACATGGACACGTGTCACGTGCAGCCCATCAAGCTTGCCAGGGTAACCAAAGTGTTGGGCAGGACCTGTTTGCAGGGACAGTGCACGCAAGTATGTGTGGAATTTATGGATGACACAAGCCGCTCCATCATCTGAAACGTCAAAGGTCCCGTTCGAGAGGGAGATGTGTTCACCCTATTGGAGTCAGAAAGAGAGGCTCAGAGGATGTGCTGACCTTCCTGCTGGGTCCTGAGTATCCACCACTTGGCCCATGATGACCTGTGATTATTAAACAAAACAATTATATTGTTAAAAAAACTGAGAGAGCTTGGGAAGGAATTCTAGACACAAAAGAACAGAGTTAAGCATGGATTCTTGGTAGCAGCATTTTATCAGATGGGTTCTATTTGCTACAGGCAAGAAGAGGCATGATTACTTTAAGAGAAGGCTTCCTGACTCAACATTAGCAGCAAAACTTGTGGGGCTCCTTTAAGAGCAGGTTCCTGGTTCATGCTGGTGTGGTTATGGAGCACTTAAATGGGGTCTGAGAACAGAGTGCTACAAATTGCTTAGTGATGATGCAGACACCCTGCATCCTTGGAAATGGGGCAGTGAGCATGGCTCACAGAGGTGGTGAACATACCTCTGCCATGTTAGATGGGATAAAGTCAACAGGCAGGGCCTCAGAATAGGTTCTATCCATGCCTATTTATCATTTTCAAAGAAGGCACTTCTGGTCAGAAATGATTACAGATATGCAATAAAGACAGATACAGACAAAAAATTAATATCTGAACAAGTCACAGTATGTTTGAAAATATACTCCTGGGAATATACCCAAGAGACGTCCAATCATACTACAAAAGTATTTGTTCAACTATGTTCATAGCAGCATTATTTGTAATAGCCAGAACCTGGAAACAACCTAGATGCCCCTCAGTGGAAGAATGGATAAAGAAAATGTGGAATATTTACGCATTAGAGTACTACTCAGCGGTAAAAATCAATGGCATCTTGAATTTTGCATGCAAATGGATGGAAATAGAAAA
>LOJH01027857.1:0-17940 GCA_001685095.1 Ellobius talpinus
TAATATTCTGACATGAAGTCTTAGTCTTTAAGTTATACAGGTATTAAATATTATGTCAATAGTTCTTCATGTTTGTTATTAATTAAATTCTTTAGATACATAGAGATTGTATTCTGTCTAGAGAGGTAATCTTCAACCACTTCAAGGTTCTGTAGAACATGGCATTTAAAGAACTTAGGGTTCTGTTGACATGAAACATGTTTGCTCCTGACAGCACCAATCTATTCCCAAGAGCATGTTGAGCACCAAAGACAGTCCACTAGGAGTTTGTTTTCTTCTTGGCACATTTGGCCTTTGGGCAAGGGAATGCCCATTGCTCAACCACTGACAAAGTACATGGTATCCAGAAATGGATAAGCAGGACAGGAAAAGACTGTCAAATCTTGCCATGACAGGGTAAGACGGTTCTAAAATTTTTCCTGCCTCTGAAAATGGTTTGTCAATTATGCTATGCCTTAGCCAAAGCTGGTTGCTTCAATGTTGCAAATGAGAGTTTGGGTGATTGCTCAGGTAGCTAATTGTCTCCATCATATATTGGTCACTTTGGAAGCTGCTTGATTGCACTTCTTGCTTGTTCAAATAATATTAGTTCCCTCTTAGGCCTTCGATAGTGTTAAAATTAGGTAATCATAGCTACATTCCTTTTACTAAGCCAAGCTTATTTTCAATACAAGATTTAGATACTTTGGAATAGAATGTTTATTAAAACATTTGGCATGTGTTCCTTGCTTATTATTGTTCATGTTTATAATTTTATATTTGATATCTGTTCTTATTGTATATAATTTTGTATTGGGTTTGGATCACTCTTGTTTAGACAAAAGGGAGAGATGATGGAGAAAGCCTTGTTAACCAATAGTTTTTAAGTGGTGGAACCTAGTTTGACACGGCTTTCTGGGACCCAGAGATAAAATCCTATGCACCACCCAGGTGTGCTCTCTGTGTAGCTTCCCCATGGTTGAGCAGAGCCTGGATCTTCCATTCCTGCAGCGTGACTTTTCCCCTCATGATAAATAAAATATAATTGTTTAATCCTTAGCTAGCCTTATTATTTCAAGATCCTGAACCCAAAGGCCAAATGTGAGAAGATGACTCAGATCATGTTCAAAACTTTATATAACCTTGCCCATATGTCTGTCATCTTACCACCCTCATAGCAATGAACTAAAAAGATGAGATTACCCACAGCATATCAATCGATGAGGTCTACACTCTCCCCCAAACCATCGTACCTGTGTACCTGGCTGGTCAGAACCTGACAGACTTCCTCACAAAGGTCCTGACATCTTAAGAGCAGCTGTAGCTTCTCCACTAAAGCTGAGCAGGAAATCATATGTTGCATCAAGGAGAAGCTGTGCCATGTTGCCCTGAAATTTGAGAGATAAATGGCCATTGATCTATCCTCCTCCTCCTTGGAGAAGAGCTAAGCACTGCTGAAAGGCAAGATCATCACTATTGTTAACAAGCAGTTCCACTGCACCAGGTGCTCTTCTTCCTGGGTACAGAATCCTTCAGCATCCAGGAAACTACACTCAGTTCCATCATGATGTGTGACATCAACATCCATGGAGAACTCTATTCCAACACAGTGCTAATTTGTGGCATCACCGTGTACCCAGGCAACACTAACAGAATGCGGGAGATAACCTCTCTTATTCTGAGCATGATGAAGATTGAGATCATTGTTCTTTGTGCGTGCAAATACTCTGTGTGGAACATTAGCTCCATCCCAGAAGGTGTGGAGCAGCAATAAGGAGGACAGCCCCTCTAGACCCTCTATCATTCACCTCAAATGTTTCTACACAGACTGTTACTGAGCTGTGTTTTATGTGGTTTCTTAACAAAACCTATCTTGTACAGAAAAAATTAGGTGACAACATTGGTATGGCTTTTTTATTATTTCTTTAAAATTATATTGCTATTGTTCATTTGTTTTGCTTTTGACTTGGGATTTCAAAAGTGGACTAATGAAGACAACAGTAGTTGGCTGAAGCAAGCATCCTGAAAGTTCTGCAATGAAGCTGAAGACTTCAATTGTACATATTTTATAGTCATTCCAGGTATCCATAATTCTCTTGCCCTCTCAAAAACTGATTCCCATTACCAAAAGGAGTATAANTTTTTTTTAAAATCTGCCTTAATCCTTTTTATTTTCATTTTTTGGATGGTCATCATGGCCCTACTTTTTGATCAACTTGAGATGTAGGAAAAATTTGGTCTACATAGGAGTTGGTTGAGGTGTGGAGGTAGGGCTTGCCTGTATACTGAATTGAGAATTGAGACTAGTTGAATAAAAGTACACATCTTACAAACAAAAAAATGTAGGCTTTTTATGCTGAGCAAAGCCATTCAATCTTTATGTAAACATTTACACACAAGCAATGACTACCCTCCTTTTATTCATTCATATGTATTACTACACTAATATTTTAATTCTTAAAACCATCAGTTAGTAATTAATCATATTTTAAACAATATGAACCTTTATCACAGATCGTTTGACCAGTTTCCACTAAATTCAATATATAGAGAAAACAGGATACTTTATGATGATGATGTCATCTCAGATTTAAGTATGATGGATGCCCAAAGAGAATGTAACTGAAATTATTTGCATATTGCAAATTGGGAAACTGTCCTACTTAGTGTTTCTATTATGATGATAAAACACCATAACCAAAAGCAACTTGTGGAAGAAAGGATTTACTTCAGACTACAGTCAGTCACTGAAGGAAATCAGGAAAGAAGCTCAAACAGGGTAGGAACAAGGACACAGGAGCTTATGCAGAAGCCATGGGGGGCGCTGCTTACTGGTTTGCTCCTCATGGTTAGCTCAGCTTGCTTTCTTATAGCACCCAGGACCACCACCCCAGGGTTGTTACTGTCCACAGTGGTCTTGACCCTCCCACATCAAGCATCAATCAAGAAAATGTACCACAGGCTTGCCCACAGGTCAATCTGGTGGGTGCAATTTCTCAACTTTTTCCTCTTCAAAAATGATTCTAACTTGTATCAAGTTGACGCAATTAAAACTAGCCAGCACAGAAACTCAATAGACAACAACTGGTTTACCTCTGCTAAGCTATTGAGTGGTAGAACCCACGTGGGTTCCAGAGTCTCAAATCTATTCTTCTTAAATATTATTATGATATACCTGCTCTTTTCCATGCACATATACACATATAACACCAACTTAGGGATTTTTTTTAAGTATAGTGGTATAGGCTAAAGAACATTTCTCTCTGAACCCATGAAGAACAAGTAATCACCATGATGACCCATCAACTCTGAATATTATATTCCAAATATTTTACCATAAAGGTCACAAAAATCATGACTTGGAGCTGATACATCATTTTCATATATATTTCAGACCCTTTTACACTTCCCCAGTGGTCCCAATAATGTTGTTCATAGCCAAAGGATCTAGGTAACAACTGTGCATTTCATTGTGGCATTTCTATGTCATGTTTTAGTTCCTATCACTAGAATAGTTGATGAAGTTTAACTTTATGGCTATACAAATGATAGACCAGTTACTTTATGAATTATATCTCAGCTAAATTTGTCTTCTAATTAACATGATGTAATTTTGTTACGTACTGAAAGAAGTGTTACAAAATCAATGCTTTACCTATTTCATTCCATCTTCAAATTGTGTATAATTTAATTTTTGCCCAATTACAGACAGTGGTCATGTTGATCAGTTTTAAGGCAGTATATTTTATTTTCTTCACTGTAGCATGTCTTTTGATACCTTGTTATTAATAAAAATAATCATTTACTAATGGTTCCCCATGAAAGTCACTTATAATTTCCTTGTGGCATGTTTCCATTATTAATTGAGAATGTAATACTTTGTAACAAAGTAAGACATTCTAGGTTTATGGAGTGAGTGTTTTGTTGATCCTAGTGAAAGTCACTTATAATTTCCTTATGATATGTTTCCATTATTAATTGAGAATGTAATACTTTGTAACAAAGTAAGACATTCTAGGTTTATGGAGTGAGTGCTTTGTTGATCCTAGTCCCTTAAAAAGCCATTTCCAAATTTTCATTTATTCAGAATCCAAGCTTTTAGCTATGGGTATACTCATTAATATCAGCCTCCACTACCACCAGCTCTTTATTGTGCAAATAATTACATGCCCACTAACAAAGATTCAAACAAACACACTCAAATATCTCATTTATGAGCCCTGAAATCATTAATTTGTGGTGTTGGGGAGAGTTTCAGTGGATAAGAGCACTTTGCTGTGCAAGCAATGGGACCTTTATTTAACAAAATGCCTATTCACATGTATAAATAGAGAATATAGAGAAAGGGGACAGCTTTTCTCTAAGGCAGTCCATGGAAAGAAGGAAAAGTATGAAGTATTAAGGTTATAAAATTAACCTTATACGTGTCTCTAAAAGTATTCATGTATTCATTCCACAGGTCTTAGAATGATTTTTATTTTAAAAAAGTCATAAAAATTTTGTTTCTTCATTATCAACTACAAATAAATTAGTGGCACTCACTACAGATGATGCATATCTGTGATCATCATTTCCCTCACTTTAAATACAAACAGCCATCTGTGAGAGAATGGGTAGAGTAAATCCTCTTTATCCTGACCTACCAATTTTGATTTAGTACACATTACTATCATTCTTTTGTTTCAGATTCTATATATGTATATTAACTTTCCTTGAAATCTCTTGAAAACTGGTATAAACCATGAAAATGAAGATCTTCCAAACTTGATATTCTGCAGAGAGTAGTTGATGAACCTGGACCCAATCCTGGTTCTGCTACTTCTTAGATAGTTACTTAGAGCATCACTACCACTGTGTCCTTATAAGGGATAGAAGAAAAAGAAACTCTCTGTTTCTCTAAATCTTTCTTAGCTGTACAGTTTAAAGACTTTGAAACAATATTTCAGTCAAAACATAAAAATATAGGCTAAGAAACTACTTTTTGAAGCATACTTTTGATCATACTTTCTGACTTTCGTTATATTCCCTTTCATTCATACCAATAACAAACCATGCTTAAGACTCACTGATGCTTTTTGCAGCGTAGATGCCCTTTTCTTCTCTAGCTTCAGCTAAAGCACTCACATTCATCTGAAAAACCACTTCGTCAGTATTCTATTATAACTCAGTATATACTCTGGAGTTTCTCAGAACTATGTTCAGAGTATGCTTTTGGTCTTGAAGAGGGAATCATTTTATCTCACCTTGTCCATGCTTGTAATACCTAATTGGATTTTCAGTATGTGCAGTGTCATTAATATAGCCATCCAAGATCTTTATGATTCACCTACAACTACCTCCTCAGCTCATTCTAGAACAACCATATTCCTTACCAAAATAATTATTACTCTCTTCCAACACAATGCTTTATCCACATCTATCTTATTTTTGTAGTTTATGTTCACTCTTCATCCTCCAGTGTAAAACATCTGCACACACTGTTCTGTCTCCATATTCTGTCACTCTTCACATGCCTACTTAACATCACCTCAATCTACAAATCCAGAATGAGCAAAACTTGCTCAGAGAATCTTTTATTAATCAACTACAATAAGTCATGTTTGTATTAAAGAATCTCGATACACGTGTCTCTTTTCTCTACATTGTCACATTTGTAATTTCAGATCTATTTCCCAGTTATAAAACTAGCTTGTTTTCTACACTACTCAGTGTCCTTGACAGGTAATGTATTTGAATTTTTAAATAACACATTATTCTCATCATTAATAAAAAAATATTAATTACATCATTAACAGGTTTTGTTTTGCAGTCAAACTTTATAAAGTGAAATGTAAGATACAATGAGTTACTTTTGAAATTTTAATGTTTAAGTCAATGTTTCAAATATCTACTAGGGTAAGAAAATTTAAGCAGCATTGCCATAAATTCTGAGTAGATTTATATGCCATTATATATGTTATAGTTACTGTAACAACTCTAAGAAAGTACAGGTGACAGAAATTCTAATGGCTTCCTACTTCTGATTAAATGCATTACTTATTTCCTAAGAGTTTGTGGCTATATCTTCTAATGGAAAGATATTAATTAGCCTTTGCATTATTATGCCAGGAAGAAAGGAAAATGCTGAACATTGACTTCTTGGTGTCTAATACAATGCTAGCATGTAATGGATCTCAGGAATAAACAAATTATATGAATAAATTGTTTTAAGAACCATGCAAATGAATGAAACATCATTAAAAAGTAAAATTATTAAAGGAAGCACTGAAAACACACACACATCAATGACCACATTTCCAAAGCCAGACTGTAAACTAAAGTTATAGCTTTCACTTAATTCTGACCATGTGCTCAAAATTTGAAGGTGTTTTGGTATCAGTTCTCCCCAGATTATTTCTGTCTATGAGGTCAAAAGTTCTCTTCAGTAACAGATGCACCTAATACCAATTAATTTCAGGTGAAATTAGTGCCACATTTTAGCTGTCCTTCAAATTCCATCTCAATGTGTATTTGCATTTGCTTCTTTGGGCTCAAGAGTGTCATATCACCCACCAGTGACACACACCTATTAAACAATATTTCCGGACTCTGTTTTGATGATCTGGCACCTGACAACTAGAAGAGAATATAAACCTAAAGATTCTCACAGGAACTTTAGCTTGTTTAGAGGAGTCTAGAAGAAAAGAGATTGAAAATACACACTTAATCAGTGTGTCTGGAGAAAATGCTGGAAATTTTATTTTACCCTCATGGGCCGGATAGTTCTTGCAATCATTATTACTCAGTTTTTTCCCCACCCAAATGCAAAGCTTAAAGATCCAAAGTGCTGTCAAGTATGATGTTGTATATTATAATAATCTGCATCCAGGCATAATATATAGAGACAAGTAATTTGCATATGCATATATACACACATTAATGATAGCAATATAATTCATATTTATATGACATAAGTAAGTAAAAAATAAATGTATGGTTAGAAACCCCTTTTATTTGAAGAAAATAGTTGAAAAAAGAAAATATTAACTAAAAGGAAATCTAGTTGCTTTAATTGATATTTTATTTTGTTTAATTTTGCTATAGTTATGAATTGTAATATAACTATCTGGGTTTTCTGATGGTCACATGAGACCCCTGTGAAAGGTTTGTTTGATCTCTAAAAGGTTAAGACCCACAGGTTGAGAACTTTAGATTAGAATATGTAACATACAGTATTCAAGTGTCTTTATTATGAAGTCCTAACCTGTTTCCCTGTGTACATCATATCTCCTTTTTATTAACTGGCATATCTTTGAATTGTTTGTAAATGATGTACAACATACATAAATAAACAAAATATCTTGACTGACTATTCTTAGGGAAAGTTGTGCCCCTAAATCTATAGCTTAGTTCTTCTCTCAAAAAGAAGGTTTGAAAATAGAACTCATATGTATTTTGAAATTAAAATAAAAAGGGAGAAAGTTGCTTTACAAATAAGAGGATGACCAAACACAACCAGCAGTCTGAACTTCAAACACTTTTTTGTTTCAAGAGTCACATAGCTAGTGAGAACAAAGAAATAAAATCTACATTCCTTTTTCATACTGCACCATGAAAGGCAACATTCAGCTCTGTTTTTAATTTCAAGCAGTCAAACTATAAAAGGAGCATTATTTTAGAGTCCTTGAGATGACTTATAAAAAGCCTTTCAAAAGATTAAATTGCTAGTGGTTCTATGTAAATGTCTCGATTGAAATTGAAATTCTTAAAAATAAATGTTTACCCTGCTTTACATTTAGGGGAAAAAACACAATGCCTCACCTATAAGCAGAGTGTTATTTAACTATCTGCTGAATTGTTAATTGTGTTAGCTTCTTCTTGTCCTAGACTGAATGTATGGTATGGATACCTTCATTGTGGAACTACACAGCTTTTTGTTTCTTTATTGATAGCATTGTTTTTGTGACAGAATCTCACAATATAATTCTGGCTGGCCTAGAATACTATGTAGATGGGTTGACATAACAACCATAGAGATCTGCCTGCCTCTGCCTCCTTAGTGTCATGTGTCACCATGTCCAGCCTGTTAATAGCATTCTTAATTTTGTCCTCTTCTTATTCGCTCATTTGTTTACTCCATCAACTATAAACCTAAAAATTTAAGCCATCCATACTGTGCAAGTTATATATCTAGAAACTGATCTTGTTCAGCATGTTATAAGCATGTATCTAATATTATGTTTCTTAAAATATAGTTGACTCTTCATGCAGAGAAATTCTTTCTAGTTCATAACCTAAGCTTGACTAGCATATCATCATCCTAGAATATATTATACACATTTCTGGAAAGAGAGTAAACTAGATGTTGAGAGACACATTCCTCAAACAGAATATTCAAACCTGCAATACCCCAACATAGACCAAATGTCAGGAAGAAGAGGGGAGTTGGACACACAGTCTCACCCCCAAGCTATGGAGCTATTGGCAAATGTTAACAACTACTGGGAGAGGAAGACACAGTTTTCCCTAAGAGCGTGTAGCCCCTATAAGTCCACATTCTCCGGGAGAAGACTCCACATTAAAAAATACTTGATTGACACAATATTGGTTGGATATGAAAGGAGGACAGAGAAATGGGAAAGTGTTGAGGGCAGAGGATGAGATCAAAACACATTGTATGAAACTGAAAGAACCAAAAAGAAATTGTAAAATTTATAAAACCAGAAAACTTTACAATGCTAAATATGGGATTTTAGATATTCCTTTTAAAGCTTAGGTGTACTTGTAATAGAATAAGAATATAAATAGAGGAGCTACAAAAAATAACAAAAATATTAATAGAGCCCACAGGGAGGGACTTCTGGCTATCATGTTTAGAGCATGTGCTATACTGCCCATCCATTCCCACTGAGTTACAGATGTTTGCAAGGTTCAGACTCACGATCCCACACTGAGTGGATAAAATATTCTCCTCTAGAGATTTAAATCCAGAATTCAAAAATGGCAATTCAATCTTTTTTATGTGGCTTTAAATTTGAAACCTGTAATTCAGCTGTATTTTGACCCATGGACATAGAAACAAAAAGAATAGTCATTGTTTTAAGACAGAGGAGAAGAAAAGAAAGAGAAGCAGAAAATCAATAGTATCCCCTGGGTTGAAGGCAACTTTCTATTTCCTGATTCTGGTCTGGTTTTCAGACCACATGCTTTTCTGTCTATATTTGTTTGGAAAAGCTATTTCAACAAAGTGCTACATATTGAATACATTTAGTTTATTTACTCACAACTCTTTAGACTAGATGTCTGAGGTCAAGGTATTCAGGAGGTTGGCATTCTTTGAATCACATAGATCAAAATAAAATTGTAGATGGCTGTATTTCCATACGATGACTTTACCTTATCCCCACTCCATGTGAGGATACATCATAATTTTGTATTTCATAACCATATATTAAACGTTCAAGTTAGAAGGTTTTACTGTAACATTTTCATACACACATGTAAGGTTCTTTGATTATATCCTCTTTGTTACCTGCCATTTTCCTTTCCTATAATTTTGCTCCTTCCATTTAAAGATCTCAAAATCCAATCATGTTCCTAGAACTCTCATGTTAAGACTGCATTATATAAACACAAAGAATACAACTCAGCCTGTAACTCCTTTGGTTCCACAAGTCAAAACTTTAGATTTACATCCATAAGAAAGTATGGTAATATATGTCTTAGTCTTGCAGCCAAGGAAATGCAAGAACAACAGTCAAACAGTAGCTGAAAGCTATTAAGTTACCACAGTATTTTAGAAAATTCCATGAAAAATTCTAATTTGGCATGCGTTAAAATTTCCCTACAATTGTCTGTATCCCCTTTTCTATTTAAAATCCTAGCCATTGTAACACAGGAGCTAATCCTAGAATAGTCCCCTTCCCTGTTGTTACTTTCCAGTCTTCCATGTCTAAACTAAGTTATTTTCTCTTTCATTTTCTCTTATTACTAATATGTCTTCTTGTTCCATGATTAATTCTTAGTGAGTGTCAGTAAACTTATAAAATCAGTTTTAAATCCTTTCATTTCCACTCATCAACAGTAATATTTATTTGCCCTAATTTGCCATACAAGAAAATCCTGCTTACCTATTTGAGTTTATTTTCTGTTACCATAACTGCTTTTGTGTGTTAGTAACCCTATATACACTTTTCAAATTCTGAAGAAATGACTTAATTTTTTTTCCTCTCTAGCATAAGGATGCCTTGGCACCAATCTGGAATGATGACCACAAGCATTACTCTCAAGGCAATGAAGCTCCGATTACTCTTACTTTCCTATCAAGAAGCTCAGTAACATATTTAAGTGTTAATTATAGCCAGGAATACTGCAACTGTAAAAACATACAATCAATAAATAATTCTAAGAAATTAGGTGACAGATACTAAAATACCTCTACTTGTCCTCATAATCCTAAATCTTCTAGAGGCACAAACAACACCTAGAACTATCTGTCTCTTCACTAGATTAAGTAAATGAAGGGAGGAGACCAAATTTATGATTAGTAAAGACAATGATTGTGAGTGCATGTACCAATGTGTAACTAAGCTAAATTTTAATGAATTTTTGGGCAGATTTGAAAGTTTTGGAAAATCAGATGCTGCACCCAATGATCAAGGTAACAATTGGACTGAATGAAGGCAATAAAGGCATGCATAGGGTAACCTATGGTTGAAAAGCTTAGAATACAAGCTATGATGTGTCTACAACTCTTTTGCACTCTCTGAAATAAAGTTATTATAAATGTATCCTGGGCAGTGTACAAAGGACATGTAATAAGTAATACTATTAAATTTCTATTCAATGTCACTCAAATTACGTGGATCTCCTTATTTCCTCTCTTATGTACCTGATGTTTTTCTCCTGTAACCTACTAACGGCATCCTTATTCAAGCAGAATTCTCCAAGGCTACGGAATTTGGCTCTTATTTGGCACAATATCATTAAATATATTATGAACAAATTTTCTTAGTGCATTTAAAATATGCCTGTAAAAAATCACTTGCTTCCTCCAACACTAATCCAGGGAATTTCTCATTCTCTTAGGATAGTAATCTGCTTGGCTATTTGTTAGCTCCCTTAGCCTTTTCATCTTATATTTTATAGTCTTCCTTATAATATAAAATTCTCTTCCATCCCTCCAAAGAGAGTCCCTAAATTTGTATGTATTATATATAATAAATATTGTGCTCTGTTAGGCCAGAGAAATAGAGTCTTGGGGCATCTTTAGAGATCCATTGCAACCAATTAGCATGACTTACTTATTTTCTATATATTTTCATTCTCTATGATGTCTTTCATCCAAGGCCCTCAGATAATTTTCAAAAATATGAACTAACCATCACATATCCTCTAGAGATAAAATCAGACAAGGGATAGAAGGGAAAGCCAATAATATAGTATTCAAAAGAAAAAATCCCCTATCTATTACATTAAAAAAAGATCAGTCTTGGGACCATTCATATAAAGGCAAAGATTTTAAAATGCAACCTAGAAGAAAAGTTCCTCCTCATAAAAAGGAAAGAACATGGGCATTCAGACTTTATAAATGAATTACTTTGTATTCCCCTCTCAGGAAATCTCTGCAACATAATCACTCTAATAGCATTTCTGGGTTTATAAGGTTTTAAATGATCATATGTGACTCTCAATGGCAACTTTTCTCAGGACGGAGGCAGACAGAGAAGATGACCTTGAAGAGGAATAGACTTATGGCAATGGATCAGTTTCTGCAACAGGCAAATGTTCACCATAAGCCATAAAGGTAGTATTAGAAATGTGGATACTTTTGTGGATCAGTGCATAGCAGTCAAGGCTGAAGAAGAAAGGATTAGAAAATATGAAAAATAAAATATCAAACTTACACACTTACAATGATAACTAATCTGTGTCCTTTCTCCTCAGATATTCAGAAAAGGAACTGCAGACACTGACAGAGAAATATAAACTATGTCCTCCAGACATGCTCAAGTTTCTGCTTTACTTGCTACATTACCTATTGTAAAAGATATAGAGGAAGGAAATTGCCTGAGTTATAATGTTATTTATTATCATGTCTCACTGCCTCATATAAGCATGCATTTACATTTTCAATATTAAAATTTTAAGGATTGTAAATGCCATGTTTATGCTACACAGTGAGAGATGAGAATATCACTTATTGGGTAGATACAATATATGAAACACTGAAAATTTTCAGGTTCATAGTCTTCTCTAACTAATAATAAAAATTACAATGTATATGCTATCAATATTTTAAGGATCTAGACAAAGGAATGGGAAGTCAGAAACTTTAAACAACGTGCCAATATCACAAGGCTAGTGAGCTCCAGTAACCATTGGTCTATCTAATTTCAAAGTTCTTTACCATATTTTTATGACTTACTTACATTTTTATTCTTTGAAATCATAAACTGAAGAAAGAAGTTGATGTCATCACAATTGATAATAATAGAATTATCACTTTCAAATAACAATGAAATATTAATCTAATTATTGACACTGAGACTACAAGTTAAAGGTAAAGCTAGTGGGATATCTACTTTTTTCAAGGATAATCTTCACCCAGTTATTTATATTGCATCTAGGATAATGGAAAGTTAGGTGACATATCAGGCCATTGTGGTGTACATGATAGTCAAAAGTCTACTTATGATAACAGGTGTCTCATGAGACCTGACTGATCCAAATGAAATATTAAATAAAAATTTACCCTTTAAAATGAAATCCCCAGTTTGAAGAAAGTCTGACTATAAGAGTCTCCTTGTTGTGAGATGTTTCTATAAAATAGCCATTTGGTGCTACTGAGATGGTTCATTAAAATATATCTTTCTAAAATTCTTTCAGGCCTGGTGAGATGTCCCAGCATGTAAAGGTTCTTGTCACCAAGTCCGTCAACCTGAGTGTGATTCCCCACAGTCCACTTGACAGAAGGAGAAAGCCTACTCCAAGAAGTTTCCTTTGGCTTCTGACACGCATGCTGTCACATGTATATACACCTCCCACACACACATACACACACATGTACACACATGTACACACGTACACACACATATGCACACACATACATACACACATATACACACCCATTAAGTTGAAATGTAGCAAAATTAAAGATGTATTGCTAGTGAAGATTTGTTTGAACAGGAAATCTATCTTGCATTTTTTTATATCTGCTAGTTTATTAGCATAAAGTAATAAATTAAAAATGTAATCTCACTATATTGAATAAAAATCAACAGGTAAAGGTGCATCTGCTTTACCCCTCTTGTGATACACTAACATATATAGAATGTTAGACATCATCTGTCCCAATGTTTAGGAGGAGTCATAAGAAAAGAATGACTTTTAAGAACTGTTTTCTGCTTCTGTTCCTAGCTAGTTTGAATTTTCTTAATCATCCATTTACTCAATTCACTGCAACTATTTTACGTGGTCATTTAAAATCTTTCAGTGGCTACCAGGGCTGTTAGTATAAATGCAAACTCCTTAATATTGCATGTATGCCCTTACTTCATCTTGTTCCCATGAGTCTCTCTGCCCTGTTTCTCAACATAACCTACTTGACACTCAGATATCCACCTCACCTAGACCTCTTTCAGTTCCTTAAATTGTTATGAATTTTTATCCTAATCTTTCAGAGACAGCTATTTCTTTTTCATACATTTTCTAGCCTATGGAAGCATTAGCTCATCCTAGAATTTGTCCACTGGCTGACCACCTGCATTCACTCTCTAGACTATAGCCATTCCCTGCCATCCTAACTGTTAGACTTTGAATATTCATAAAGCTTTCATATTCAGAAATCTGAGCATTCGAGTAAAAGCCCCTGCCGCCAAGCTTGACTGTATTAGTTCAATTCCCACATAGTGGAAGAAGCAGGGAAAAGATTTTGGTTAGTTGCCCTCTGACCTAGACATGCAAGTCATGGCATTCATGATAAACAATAAATAAATTAATGTGTAACAGATAAATCCTGTTTAAAAAAACAAAAACAAACCCAAGAAACTAAGCATTCATAAAGCGCAAATTTGATGATGTCATAGAGTTCCTGAAGAAAACTGACTCTGCTACCTGAGTAGTTTTCAGTTGTTAAAGTTCCTCAGCTAGGGATGGATGTTCTTGATTGCCTTTCCCATCTATTATTGAATTTTGAATTTTTACTAATAAAATAACCCATTTTACTTATATATAGCATGACTTAATAATTTTTATGTTATTTATTTCTTGATTCCGTATATTTGTTTCATCAACAAAATATTTGAAATTTTATTACAGATTCAGTATAACAATAATTAAAGTAGTGAAAACAGAAAAGATAAAGTTGTCAATCAATTTACATTTCAAAGTCCTGTCTTGACCACTGTGGTGTTATTTTGTTTGTGCTTTTAACAAGCAAAGCTTGCCGGAATATCAGAGTGTGGATCTAGCCACACTAGTTATCTACAGAAGCCAGGCAGTGGTGGCACACACCTTTAATCCCAGCACTAGGGAGGTGGAGATGAGAAGTGATATGTCTGGACAGAGAGAGGAATAGAAGTCAGGAGGAGACAGGAGCTCAGCCCATTCAGTCTGAGTGCTTGTAGAGACAGGATACCCCATTTGGTGTGAGGATTTTGTAGAGGTAAGAATTAGTGGTTGCCTGTTCTGCTTCTCTGATCTTTCAGCATTAATCCTATATCTGACTCCAGGTTTTTTATTAATACCAATTAGAATTCACAATACAAACTATTGAAGATGTTCTTAACTCACAAGAATTTCAACATGCTTTCAATTTTATAAATGAAATATGTAGCAGTTGATGTTTATTCAGAGCTGTAGATTAAACACAGAGCCACCTCACACATGCTAGATAATTGTTCTACCATTAAATTTTATCCTCAGCACAATGAAAATTTGAAATCTTCTGGATATGTTAGTGTTCTAAAAGTATATTGATAACAAAATTGTGTGGGAAAAACAATATTGTTTCTTTTCAATTCAAAGGGCTATATCATGAGTACAAATCATACTTCAGACATTCAGCAGTACAATACAAGTAAAGCGGGCATTCAGTGGTGAAATGTTGAGACAAATTACAGGTTAGGTACTAGATTCAATTAGCAATAGTCAATGCCAAAAACAAAACACAAATTGTGGACAGCATCCTCTCATATGTCAGAAGTATGAATAAATAAAAAAATAGGGAAATCCAGTTCACACAGAATTTTTCTTTTCTGGTTCCTGGTCACTATCCTGTAAGATGTTCTGCTCTAGCACATACTCTGACAAGAGTCAAATTACTCTTTCCTTTTTGCATTTTTCCCATTGTGCACATTTTCATGCTGAGAAAATGTCTAACATCCTCACCCTATAAAAGTTCTTCTTGATTCAACAGATGAAATATTATTTGATGCAGATAGACTCATTGCTGAGGAGCTGGAGAGAAGGTGTTCATACTACTATTGCAGAGGACTTAGGCTTGTTTCCCAACACTCATTTCAGGCATCTCAAAACACCATGCAATTCCATTTCCATTTCTACATCTGGCACTTCTCTAACCAACACACCCTGATGGCATGCAACATGCAAGCATGTGGCATATATAACTCATGCAGGCATACCCATAAATATAAATTAAGAGAAACAACCAGAAACTCAAGAGATCATCATAAAAGAGAGACTACAAAAATTGTATGATTCAGAAATCAGGAGGCCCAGGGTGAGGCAGTACCTTCTGGATCTAACAGGACCACTGCACACATAAACTCACAGCAACTGCTTTCCTGCACAAGACCAAAACAGTCAATATTTCAGTTTGGAGTGTGGAGGGATTCATTAATTCCCATTTGTGGGATATTTTGATCATATTCTGACATTCTCCAAGACTGTCAATAAAGTTTACCTTGAATCAGAGGGTGGAGGAGCTAATAGCTGATCAAAAGTAGCCATAGAAGTTTTGGAGAACCCAGGACATAGAGAGAGAAACAGGAAGTAGTAAGGAGGGGCTTAGAAAGATTCTTGGCTTTTTGAATTGAGGAAGCAGAGAAGAAATCACCCATTGCTTTCCTGGTGCTTCTGTGATCAATTATGTTCTTAATCAAATATTTGATTCTTGAGTTTTTACTTATAAAGTATAACTAGATAAAGGCTTCATTCTCACCAATAGCTGAGGAGTTATGAATCATTCACAGATACTTGATAAGGAGACTAGCTTTTCTTTAACCATGTGGCTACCTTGGTCAACCATTCTCCATTGGACATAGTCCCTGATCCATGAATATATAGGCAGTATAACTTGTACTTTGAGGATTATTTAAAAAAAGAAGACATGAAATTTGGAGAGGTGGGGAGAAAACAACCGGGTCTGGGAAGAATTGGGGGAGGAGTAAAGGGTGAATATAATCAAAATATATTGTATGAAATTGTCTGGTAATTAATAAGATATATCTAGAAATAAATGTGAATAAATCTTTAAAAAATAATCACTGAGAAGATACTGAATAAGTTGGAAAAAAGTAAAGAGGAAAAGATTAAAGAACAGGGCCTCCAGAAAATGTACATTTCATTAAACATATTGCACATTAAGTAGTGAATGTAGTTTTTAAATTTTTGAGATGATAAGCAAGTCCTAATTTTCATCCAATCATTTATATGTATATAGTTCACAGAAAATGGAAATGAAATTAAAATCCTCAGAGATTTAAGCTAGGAGTATGCTTGCTAGAATATAGAAAATGTTTCATTTTAACTAAAACAAGACATGGAAGCAATAAATATGGATATAAGTAAATAGATTGATCACATATCAAAATAAAACTCCAGAAGATCTTATTTTTAAAGGATAATGCCTTTTCTAGTTTATGTATAGAAGAATTTATATAAAGGAATGGTAAATTCTTTCCACTTAATTCACAAATACTTTATACCAGCCTTCCCACCTCTGCTTTTTTCAATTTATTCCTTCAACAAATATCTATTAACTTTTTATTAATATAAATTTGGAGTAGTCTTAAGTGATAGTTACAACAGAGGCATGATTAAAATGTAGTACTTACTATCAAGGAGCTCACAGTCAACCAAAAATCAATGGCAGTACATCAATAATTATGTTAAAACTTAGAATGAGAAATGATACAGTTTGATATAGAAAACATAACAAAGACAGTGTTCCCCTGGGAGATTGTGGCTACTGATAAAAATGGCAAAGAAAGCATACTGGAAATATTATAGACATGCTAGATCCCCAAAAGATGATAAGAGAAATCCTTGTTGCCTTATAGAGATAAATTCTTTTTATTTTGGTGGCATACACTTTTATTTTTTTATTTAATTTCTTTTAAAATTTTACATACTAGCACCAGCTCCCCTGCCTCCCCTTTTCCTGCTATCCCACCTCTCCCCATCCCACCCACTATCCACTCCTCAGAGGAGGCATCAAAAAGTCTGGTATATTAAGTTGAGGCAGGACCAAGCCCCTGCCCCCCTGAATGAAGGCTGAGCAAGGTATCCCACCATAGGGAATGAGCTCCAAAGAGCTAGTTCATGTACCCAGACAAGTCCTGTTCCCATTGCCAGGGACCTCCAAAATATCAAGCCACATAACTGTCACCCACATTCAGAGGGTTTACTTCAGTTCCATGCAGGATCCCCAGGTGTTCATTAGTGGATATTAGATGTAAAGCAAAGGATATCCAGGTTACAATCCACAATCCCCAGAAAAGCAAGGTAAAAAGAAGGACCCTAAATGCTACACACATGGAGGGCCCCAGGAAAGGGAAATAGTTAAGATCTCCTGAGGAAACTGAGGAGTAGAAGCGATAGGATGAGGGAAGAGAACACGATGGATCGAGAACTAAATTCTAAAAGGGGGCTGGAGAGAAGGCTTAGTGGTTAAGAGCACTGGCTGCTGCTCTTCCAGAGGTCATGAGTTCAATTCCCAGCAACCACATGGTGGCTCAC
>LOJH01027858.1:0-17934 GCA_001685095.1 Ellobius talpinus
TAGTAGTAGTAGTAGTAGTAGTAGTAGTAGTAGTAGTTGTAGTAGTAGTAGTAGTAGTAGTTGTAGTTTTTGGAGACTTTGGAGCCTGTCCTGGAACTTGCTCTGTAGACCAGGCTGGCTTTAAACTCACAGAGATCTACCTGCTTCTGCCTCCTGAGTGTTGGGATTAAAGGCATGAGACACCACTGCCTGGCTGCAACCATAATTTTAAGACTATACATTTTGAATTATTCTTTTTCTAAGGAAAAAAAGAACCTTTATTGACAAAGTTTGAAACTATCAAGTTGGACCAAAATGAAGTATTGGCTTATAGACAAAGTATAAATGCATATATTTTATGCAGAAACTATACTGATTCAAAGGAAGAAATAATAAGTATTTGAGTGATAACAGAGAAGCTCTCCTGTGGAAATTCCACTTTGGATGTGATATGTAGTTCTTCTAAACATGTGCTGCAAATAAAACTATAATGCCAAAATGCGAATTCCAGACGATTCTGAAAAGTGTGATTTTCAAAAAATCAATTTAGAATAATTAAGAAAAGAGTGTTTCTTGGATCTCCTCAACTCTAAAATGTAATAATTTTTTCCTATGTGCATTTGAATTATCAATCATTTACACTGCAAGATAGCAGAGTTCAACAGAATTCTTATTTAAAACTTTGAGATTACTATCTGTAAATGATCAAAATCAATATGATTAACTTACAACAGTAATACCTCAACATTTTATTTGAAAATAATTATTTGTAATATAGAGTTGTGAAGAGTTTTCAATTTTATTTAAATTTTTTGACTTGGTTAAATATATACTCAAATAATTCATCAAATACTTGCCATTTAAGAGAAAAACATTGGCTACAAATGCTTCAAAATCGTGTTAGAAGACAGCAATACTATCATCTGTAGCTTTTTAAGTTACAATAGTTTTCTGAAATAAATATTTTTTGGTAATGCACAAATAAGATTTATCGATTTTTTTGGTCCATGAAATCACAAGTATAGTTTTTAAAAGGAAAATATTCCATTATATACAATTGATTAATACATTCAAATTACCTCCAATACAGCCTTCATCACTCTGTCCTCTGCCCAGTACAAAGTTGCTGCACTATGTATACTATTTTTCAATGTTGTGTTCCAAGCATAGCAGCAGTAATATAAATACATCAGTAAGACTATTGAGAGGGGAGCCTGTGTAACAGAGAGTGTTGGCCTCCTCTCACAAAGATGATCAAATATGTCTCCATGTTAAAAGGAATCCATTACGCATCAATATTTCATTCTTTCCCTGGCAGCTCATCCTTTCTTACACTTCCTAGTTTCTCTCATTCACTTGCTGCCTAGGACATGCTGTCCCCACCTTCCCTCCAAACCAGAATCTTTCTTCCTGTCATCCTATGAATTACCCCTGACCAGATTTACCCAATTCATGATGGACTAGCAAATAACTTCCATTAGACCTTGATTAGCCCATATTATTTCATCTTCACTTTGACTCGTCTAAGTGACCTTCCGTAAGAGATGACCACTTCTTTGTTTATTTACACAGGAGCTTCCTCACAACAAGTTTTCAGTTGGCTTTGAGTCAACAAGCATTTGGGCTGCAGTGGTATTAATTTCAAAGAGGACTTTTCTGTCTTGCTCAGATTGCTGTTGTACTTGTTCCCAAAGCATGTGACAGCATCCAAATCAAATGTAGAGAAAATGAACAACATAAATGTGTTATTTTTCAGCTTACCTCCATGGAGTGCCTAGAGGTATTAAGCTGTTGTTTTGTAGGAGCAAGGAAAGTGAGATACTAAGCAGATTAAGTGACACACTGGAATCAGTAAAATATCTTTGACGACAGGCTTATACACCAATTTCAAGTCTACTTGAAGTGCATAGTCATTCATTCAGGTAAATTAACGATCTTCTCAATGAGTTGTTCAAGTAAAATTTTATATAAAAAGGTGTTTTCTTCTTTGAATCACAGATAAAGAAGCACAAAGATGAGATTCTCCACTGCAGCATAAAAAAACCCAATATGGGATCATAAAACTGTATGCAACCAAGTATAACTTTATTAATTGAAATGCATCTTTTTGAAATATAATGATATAAATGTATGGAAATTTCCCAGTGAGAGGCATTACTTCATATTTCAACTAAAAATTAATGAAGAAAATAGAACCATTTAAGGTGTTCTACCTTTAACAAGAAGAACATCAAATCTAAGGAGAATGATGTATGATTAGAAAAAAATGTGTGTTAAGTTTCCTGTGATGGGCACTGAGGCAAGTATATAAAGGACACAGTGAGTGCAGAAAATGCAGCTAAGTCTTATTGGCTAACCATGTAATATAAGAATATATCAAGAGTGTATATCCAAGACGCGACTAAACTGAACTTTAATATCATATGAAAGCTTATTGACTTAACCAGGCAAGGGCAAGGTGTTGAATGTATATTTCCACAATTGTTTTTGTTGTTGTTGATCAACACATGACATGGGTCAACATGAAGAAATCCAATTATTTGTTAAATTGGGAGCACATATAACTTAAAATGTTAGGTAATGTGTTGACATTTCCTTTAACAACTTGACCAAGACCTAGTGCTGCCTATTGTGCCCAAGAACAATGGCAAACAATGCAGTTGTTGTGTTTATTTTCTAAATAATGCTGTGGGGAAACTATGTTTGGGTTTTATTTTATTCTATGACACAAAAATAAACATGGGTATTCCTAGATTCCTGTCCTATAAATCATAGCTAAGCTTATGGACTGATTATTTTTATTTTCTGACTGTGCAATAGTATTTGTGAAAACCGTGAGTTGTAAGGCTCCCATTACACTTTATGGCAGTTGGCTCTTCAATGGCAAGACATCGACAAGCATATTTCAAAAGGTAGAGAAGAAATTATATTTTCAAATAAAGATAATGTCTTAGCCAACTTTAACCCTGGCATGGTTGGAATTCCACACTACATATATCATACCACTCTTTGGATTAAGTCAAAGATGATCTTTTCAGATCCTCACCCATTAACCCTAGCCCATCACCATCACAAACTTTTTATCCACCTAAACTATTAAACTCCAATGCCATTTCTAAACCTTCATAATAATTAGTTACAAACAATATTCCCATTTCCATAAAAATACTTATTACTAGTACCCCCCAATACCAATCAACTAGACACCCATGCCTCAGGATACTCTTCCGCAGATATAGCAGTAGTATAACCAAACACAACCAACATTCCCCCCATATAAATTAAAAATACTATTAAACCTAAAAATAATCCACCAAACCCTAACACCACTAAACAACCTTAACATCCACTAACAATCAAGCATACCTCACCATAAATAGGCGAAGGCTTCAAAGAAGTACCTAGACAGCCTAACGAAACTAATAAACTTAAAAAATAAATTGATTCTGTCATAATTCCTACATAGACTTTAACTATGACCAATGACATGAGAAATCATCGTTGTTATCCAACTATAGAAACACCTAATGACAATCATCCGAAAAAACACCCACTAATTAAAATTATTAACCATTAATTCATTGACAGCCCCATCAAACATCTCATCATGATGAAACTTTGGCTCTCTCCTTGGCTTATGCCTAATTTTTCAAATTCTCACAGGATTATTCCTAGCTATACACTACACATCAGACACATCAACAGCATTCTCATTAGTCACCCACATCTGCTGAGACGTAAACTATGCTTGACTCATCCGCTATTTACATGCTAATGGAGCCTCCATATTTTTCATTTGCCTATTCCTCCACATAGGACGAGGAATTTATTGTGGCTCTTATAACATAATTGAAACCTGAAATATAGGAATCGTCCTACTATTTGCCGTGATAGCAACAGCATTCATAGGCTATGTTCTCCCATGAGGACAGATATCATTTCGAGGGGCCACAGTAATTACAAACCTTCTATCGGCTATCCCTTACATCAGCACAGCTCTAGTAGAATGAATCTGAGGCAGCTTCTCAGTAGACAAAGCCACCCTCACACAATTCTTTGCATTCCACTTCATCCTCCCTTTCATCATTACCGCCCTTGTATTAGTACATTTACTATTTTTCCACGAAACAGGATCCAACAACCCATCAGGCCTAAGCTCAGACGCAGACAAAATCCCATTCCACCCTTATTACACAATCAAAGACTTCTTAGGCGTCCTCCTCCTATTAATAGCTCTCATAATTTTGGTTTTATTTTTCCCAGATATTCTTGGAGACCCTGATAATTATACCCCAGCAAATCCACTCAACACTCCACCACATTAAACCAGAATGGTATTTCCTCTTCTCCTATGCTCTCCTCTGTTCAGTTCCTAATAAACTAGGAGGCATCCTAGCCTTAATCCTATCAATTCTCATCTTGGCCTTCATACCATTCCTTCACACCTCAAAACAACGAGGACTTACCTTCCGCCCAATCACACAAACAATANGCTATTATTGTAATTTTCATACCAATCGCAGGCATAATTGAAAATAATATCCTGGATCTAGATTAAACGTTCTGATAGTATAAACATTACACTTGTCTTGTAAACCAGAAATGAAATAATATTTTTCTCAGGATATCAAGAAGGAAGGACTCCTCCCCCACCATCAGCACCCAAAGCTGATATTCTATTTAAACTACTTCTTGTACATAAATTTACCAGCATAATTCAATTTTACTTCCTTAAAACTGTAAGAAAAATATGTCAGTATTCAAAATAGAGCTTTAAAATTTGTCTTGAAGTAAATGGAACATATATTTACTGTTTTGATACTTTGGTGGAGACAGGATGATTTGTCTAATTTTAGACATTGACATTGTTGAACACAGAATGGGTAAAATATATGTTTCAACACTATTTTCCAGAGAATGATAATTTGCAGTGGATGAGGAACTGTTCATCAAGTAATTCCAACTTGAAAATTTAACAATTAAGGTTTGATAGCAGATGTTAGATAATGCTAGCAATTTAACCTTGAAACTGTTTTCTTCCTTTTCTGCTTTCGTCTTCCAGATGAGTTAAATTGAAGAGCATCTTGAAATTGCAGGATGAGTTGTTTAAAAACTGTTATCATTTGCAATTGTTCTGTGTAACACAGAATTGTTTTTATATCACAAAAGACAAAATAAAACATGTTCAAGCTTTTCTATGCTGCCATCTCTCATTTAAACATCAACTTAGAGATTTTTGTTTTGAAAATAACCATTCTGTTTTCTTCCATTGCCTAGAAAGAAGTGTTAAGAAATAAATGCATATAAATACATTCCTTCTTATGTACTTAAACTTACTGCCATGTGTCATTTTTTTATTTAAAGGAAAAGGTTTAGCTGGTAAATAAACTTGAAAAGACAGTTCTAGATGTTCTATTTTAAGTACCAATGTAAAGGATACACTTTTGATGTCCTTGTTTAAAATATGATGATTGTAGTAGGTGAATTCAAGAGTTGTTGTAACAATTAAGGACAATATGTGAAATGTTTACATCTAATTTATGTTACAGATAATTTATGAAGCCATGTTAAGATACTTAGCCAAGTGTTTGTGCTGGAATGATCATGCCATAAATTCTATCATTATTGCTTTAGGATGTGCCCTCTTCTGTGAGCAAGAATTCTTTTGGAGTGTAGAAGAGGGTCTGGCTTTCTCCATGGTCACAGCTCCAGTGCTAGTATTGCTTAATTCATATGTGTGCTACAATTCCGTCTTGGTACCTGCCATGGTGAGCTCTGGACCTAGGCTGTTCATGTAAACATGGTTGAACTTTTCCTCTGTGTTCAGTTTCCTGTAAGGTACTGAGAGACTACAGATTAAGAATCTCCCTTTAGCTTGAAGTAGTGCAATCAGTCTTTAGTGAACCCTGTGTAGGAGTTTAGCTCTTCTTCTGATAAATATCTCATCCCATTGCTTTAGCATTTTGCTGTCTGGGGTCAACAACCTGTCTTTTCAGTGGTCCAAGTTCAGCTGTCAGCGTCATCCTTTCCTGTAAAGAGGAAGAAAGCTGTTAAAAAGGCACCTGGCAGTTGACTTTTATTCTCCAGCAATAAAACCACAATTTCAAATTATCATTCTGCAAGTCATGTCTGATACCAATAAGAGCAGAAATATAGATAGCATCATTAAGTAAACACTGCGTGAGGAATGAAAGGGAATTTAATGCTGCGACTTCGAGATACTAACTTGCATTTTTAAATATTAGAAACTATGTTAAATGTGCCACAGAGTATGAAGAAAATCTTTTTTATATTTTTGAAAGTTTAAAAACTATTTGCAGATAAAAGGGCTCTTCTTTTGTCTTTTCTGTTAAAGAAAGAAAAGATGCGGTGGTTAAGGTTACAGTACATCAGTGGGGGTCTCTTTTCTCCTCACAATATATCATATGTCAAAACTTCTCTCTTTAGAATAACAAAAGTGACCTTTCGGTGCCACGGGCTCCAACTGACCTTTTAGTAGCCATAACAGTGGCAAAGAAACAATAAAGATACATCAAGCAAGGGTTACTTTGTGCCACTGGGATGTTCAGGAAGTGAACCAAAAAACTTTACAGAATTTGTTCAACTGCATTGTAAGTGCAGATTCACAAAAGGGCTTTCTGAGAAAAGCAACATTGTGACCTTGGAGTGGTATTTGACCATTCCAGTTGACAGAAAGCTTACAGAAGTCCATAGTTTAGAGAGTGTCATTTTCAGAATACGCTTGAGTGAGTGATGCAAATATCAACATTTTGAAGGCTATATTTATAGCTTTAAGTGAATTTATTAATGGAAAATAAAATTTAAACACAAGAGTACTGTGGTTTAATTCAGATACATGCAATAGAGAATAATAGTTTTTTATTTGACTTTCTCCCATTAATTAAAATGTTAACATCAGCTTGTCACAGAGAACCTATTTCTTTTCAAAGGACTTGGAACCACACACTGGCTGATGTTTGAAATCCTGTATCTATGTGATTTATCTGTAGGGCACCGTTTGAACATTTATTATCTTTGCCGTCCAGAGCTCCTAATTTTGTTTATGTTTTTTCATGAAGTATAGAATCACAATTATGAATTTATATAAACCCGGGCTCAGTAGTTAAATAAGATGAAAGACCTGAATTACTTCAGTACATTCCAGGGAGACAGAATTGGGGTTCTGGTTACAGGGTGACTGTTAGGAGCAGCAAAGTTGTTCCAGGGTCTAGGGAGGGGGCAGCTGGATCTGGGGAGGGAAAAACAGACTTACAAAGAATAGTGAATTCCCTCTTCAAAGTATGTCTCAGAATTACTTACTTAAGTGTTGTTTGTTAAGTGATTGGCACTTGTAGTTAGTGTTTTTTAGTTATTTTGCTATGGTCTTTAAGACATAGTATTTTATTCATTTTTAGAGAACTTCATACACAGTATTTTGACCATATTCACCCCTAAGTCCTCCCAGAACCACCCTCTCCATTCTCTTCTCCCTACCTACCCAACTTCCAATTTTCATCTTCTACATTAAACAACAATAACAGTAACAACATCTCACTGAGTCCAATTTATGCTCTCCAGCTACTTTTTGAAGGGAGTGCTCTACCCTGAAGTGTGGTTGACCTACAAGGAGTCACTCCATTGAAAACCGATTTTCACTCCCAGAGAAGCTATCAAATACCAGTAGCCCCCAGCCCCCAACGAGACATGCGCTTTTACACCCGCCTCTCTCTCTTCAATGTCAGGATTCTGTCTGGCTTGAGCCCGGGAAGGTTTTGTGCTTACTGTCACAGGCTGTGAGTTCTCATGCACGACCTCTCTGCTGTGTTGAGAAAACACCAATTCCTTGAAGCTACCTACGACTTCTAGCACTTGCAATCTTTCTTCTTTTAAGATTACTGAGCCTTGCAACAAGGCGTATGATGTATACATCCCATTTAGTGTTGAGATCTCTGTTTCTTAGGCCCTACACTGACCAGCTCAAGGTTCCTGTGTTAATTCCATCTACTTCAAGGAGCACCTTCTCGGAAGAGATGGACTAGTCGATGGGTATTTTGCCATAGTATTTTATTTCTTTTTTCCTTAACCCTATATATGTATATATTTTACCGTAACCAGTGCCAAAATTATTTTAGAATCTGAGAAATGAGATAATGATTTTTTTCTTAAGAGTTCATATTCATGTTGGATGACCCAGAGACCTAGGATAGAACTGCTCATGCTAAAATATATTTTAAAATTTACATTTTTCTTGTCTCTCCCTTTCCCTCCCTCTCTTCCTCTCTCTCTCTCTGTCCCTCTCTCTCTCTGATGCTGAAGTTTCAATCCAGTGTGTTGGTATGCTGTGCATTCTGGGAAGTACCATTCCAATGAGTTATTAACCAGCTGAAGCTTTCTACAGTAAATGCCAACTTAAAACAACTTAAAGAAATAGCTTTTGTGTTGTTGCTGGAAGAAGCTATTCATGCTATCAGAGGAGAGAAACAATAATCAATTTCTCCCAGATCTGAACCCTATAAGCTACTATAATGATTGGCCCGAAAATACATACCACCAGCGCAATAGGGAGATGAAAATCATTTTTGATTGGATTTAAGGTGAGTCCCACAAGATGAGACCCTATCTGATACCAATATTAGACCAAGAAACTATGGATAGGCAGGATACAGGCTCTAGGACAGAACCCACTATTAGTCTTCTAAATGGATCTATTAAGGCAATTTCTAATGACTTACCATCATATCCATAGATTAAAAGCCCTTCTCAACCCTCATGAAAGAGGTTTCTGTTTGAAGTAGATGTGATTAACACAGAGACCTACAATTGACTCAAGTGCAGAGCATGAGACTGCCTGTAGGGAACATAGAAATCATATCTCCTCCTCCAAAGGTTCAGGAATCGGTGTAGAAGAGGGAGCAGAAAGAGTAGAAGAGCCAGAGATGGTGGCTGAATGCAAGGACACGGTGTACATATGAATTCACAGTCACAGTGACAGCATGTGGAACATCCCTGCAAGCCCATGCCAGACCAAACCCCAGCATGAAGAAGGCATTTGGGCATGACGTTTCACGTCTAGTCAAGAAGCTATTGGTAATCAGCGCCGTGGAAAGGAAGGGCAGTTTTCTCTAAGAGTGTAACCCTCTATGAAGCTACTATACTACATCTAAGCTCCCACATACGAGACTATTTGGTTAGTAAACATGAAGCTTGATGTATGCAGAAAAAGGCATAGGTCGGGTGGGACGGAGAGGTGGGTATATTTGGGTGCAGTTGGGGAAAATCGGATGGATATGATCAAAACTCATTCTCAAAGAATTAATAAAAGTGAAATTTTTTATTTACTTAGACCTATTTATTTAAATTATCTCAAGAGCAATGAATTTCTTCCTCAGGTCTTAATTTTCTGATTAATACTTGAATTTCAGTTAACAGTCCATTCCAATAAATAATTTTTGGCAACTAGCCTGTAGGTTCACTCATTTCCTTATGAATAGTCTATTAAGTATCCAGTATGTTCCAGGCACAGAGCTTTGTCTTAGAAACAATACCATCAACAAAATGGACAAATAGACAGCACCCAGAAACAGCAAATCTTTTGGGATGATGTTTCCACTTTTCCATTGTCTGCTAAGACAATTGGTGCCTTGAAAAAACTTTTCATTAAAATACTTGCTGTGCCTGGGGTAGGGTTGAAGATAGTGAGAATAAAGCCATAAAAGTTGCAAATAACTCATTTTAAAGGCACCACTAGCCTCTCTCTCTTTCTCTCTCTCCCCAGGTTGCCTCTTCCGTTTTCACTCCAAAGAGACCCCCCCCTTAAATTTCTTCTCCACTGGTCCTTTTAGGATTTAGATGTTGACACAACCTTATCCTGGCAGGATATTCTTCTTTTCAGTAAGTAGAAGGTACTTTCAAGACACACACTGCAGCTATAATTCACTGAGTGTTAGTAGTACATGCTACTATGGATTACTTACTGTTATTAAGTGTTTGCCCTAAATCTGCAATTAGGATTTAATACTTCAAGTAAGAACTCTCTGTTTGGCGTTTTGTATACCCAGGGAAGTCAGGTGTTATTGCAATGAGACTTTCCAATATACATGATCCACCACCATATATATATATATATATATTTATGTACATATACATATATGTGTGTGTGTTTATTTGTATTATTGAACAACACACACAATCATAAAAATGAGTTAATTGAGTGAACAACACGTCAAAAAGGCTCAAGTAACAAAAACAAGGATATCTTTCACCTCAATGAAGATATGATACACACAACCAATTAATGCATTTCTGGTTAGGAGGGCATTTTAAGTGGCATGAGTGCTATAAACTACCTTTTTCCTAAATAAAAAGAAAAGCCAGGCTTGACAGGACACTCATTTAACAAATGCAAAAGCCTTTAAGAGCATCATTTTCGAAGTGATATTTCTTAGTAAGAAAAGCTGATTGAAGAGGAATATACAATCTGAAAACAAAAAAAAAAGATTTCTGGAGAAAGATAAGTAGAACCTGAGAGAAACAGGAGACCATGAATCACATCAACATGTACACCACATGGTTATCAGAAAAGGATGGAGGGCAAGAGCACAGAAAGAAGACAAAGGAGGTAGGAGGGATGACTTAGTGGGTATGAACATTTAATGTACAAGCACGAGGAATTTAGTTCAAATCACAGCACCCTTACTCACAAATGTGGATATGGTTTTGTGCACACATGTAGTCCCAGCACTGGGAGGGCCAGAGACAGGAGGATCATTGCAATTTGTTGGGCCTTGTCCTAGCTTAGATTCAGAGACACTTTGTTTCAAGGACACAAGGCATACAGTGATACAGCGGGACACCTGAGTACCTTCTCTGGCCTCCTCATACTCTCTCTCTCTCTCTCTCACACACACACACACACACACACCCTGCAAACACATTTGTGCATATACTATATACAAACACATATACATATATACACTACACATATATCACACATGTGTGCATGTACACACATTAGAGAAACAGACATGGAACTACTGACTGAAATGATTGTGTAACACTAACATATGCATCCAAGAATCTCAGAAAGCTCTAAAAGAGATTAAATGACAACTAGAGTCAAAAATAGATCCACTGTAGTTAAGATACTAAATGTCAAAGATGAAAAGCCAGTCATATATGCACCAAGAAAGAAATCATTGTATCAGAAATAATAATGATAGACAAAGGGTCTCAGTAAACAATGGCAGGCAGAAGGATGAGATAATAAGCAAAAGCCCCAGAAGGAAGAGAATAATTACATCCAAATAGAATTCCTTGTAGTCAAGAAAGATCTTTTTTATACTAGGATTACCTTGCAAAATAATAACAAAACAAATATTCCACAGTTAATAAAAATTGTGAGACCTCATTTTCAGCAAAACCATTTATAATAAATATTAGAGGAAGCTTTCAGACTGAATGTAAAAGATTTTATCAGGTACAAATTGATGCTCATACAAAATAGAAAGTATCAAAAAGCTAATTATACAATTATAAATCTGCTGAAATATGTATTTTTCCTTTCTTCTCTTAATTTATTAAAAAATTGTAAGGCCAGGGCTAGAAGTGCATAATTATAATTTAGCCATTCAGGATGATGAGATATCAGTGTCTTAAGTTCAAGACCAGTCTCACATCTATAGCAAACCCTGTCTCAGAAAAATAACATTTGTACAAGATAATATTTCTAAACTATACATCTAGGCCTATGATATGTTCAGATATTACATATTTACAAGGTTTTTTGTCAAAAGAGAGAAGATGATGGATGGAAGTTAGCAAATTCTAACAATGTAATATTGTGTTTTTTAACACCATTATATGTAAGTATGTGTGTATACATACAACATAAGAGTATTATAACAATACACTAGTATTATAACAATAATTTTACAAAAAGATACTAAAGATAGACATTTATAAAAATACTTTTAAAATTAAATTTATTTTAAAAATTTCCACACAGTGTATTTTGGTCATATTCTTTTCTCTCCATCAAAAAATCAAGTCAATGTAAATCTGAACCTGATCCTGGTAATTGAAAATATGTATGCTAAGACTTGGTGCAACCACTGGAAAACAGTTTTGAAATAAATTGAAAAAATCTTCAAAATCTTAAACACTTTGTTAGGAAACTTTCATGCAGCAAAATGAAAACAATAAAAGATGAATAAAAATAATAAGATATGTAGAAAATAATGCAGCAATGGGCAAAAAAAACTCTCTTAAGAAATCCAGCTCAACACAAGTCTCCATCTATTTACCTTCAAGTGACCAGGGCAGTCTCCATTTTTAAATGGTCCTCTGAGTATTTTACATTCTATAAAGCAGATATCCATGCTAGCTAAAATCATTAGAATTTACCAGAACTTCTACCTCAGGAAAATCACATCCCACTGTGAAAACCATCAAAGCCACTAAAGAGGTCTCTGCTGAATTAACTTCTTACGTGCCCATTCCATCACAATAGCACCATCCAGTAAAGTGAATTGGATATTGCACATTGCCTTTTTATGCCACTCCACTCTGGAGGGCTGGTCTTTCTATTGTATTCTAGTCCTTGGTGTCATCTGTTCATAATCAACTCTCCCTGAATGTTTGCATGAGTGACTCAACCAGGGACTTGTTTCTCTCCTGTTGTCTAGAATCATACAGCCTGGTGTCAAGAAGGGATGAGTATTTATGTCATTTGGCGTCTCAGCACTAAGACTGGCCTGCTCTACCTCTGAATCTCATGATCCAGAGTGTGAGGGGCTCTTTCATTTCATATTTAAATGTCTTCTCCAATTCAAGTAGTTTAGATGAGACTATTTCCTGATTGTCACAGTTTCCTATATTGAATCATTCGGAAGGCTTTCATCTGTGTGCTCGACCATGTATTTTCCCTTCCTTTGCATTGAAAGTTGGGTGCAAGGGGTGGGTTTTTTTTAATCCTTTCTACTTCTCTTTCTCGCTCTCTCCTCACTCTTTGATTCTCCTCAAGAGTCCATGTTTTTTGATGACAACTAAGGTCCCTCAGCACAGATCTAATTTATACTCTCTTTCTGCTGTAATTTGTATGTTGCACAAGATGGCAAGCCAATAGCTCTATCTCGTTTTTGTCTTTGCCCGCTCTTTCGTGGGATAGCACCCAGATGTCTCTTTCAATTTTATGTCTGCTTTTATGTAGGCGAGTTCTATCCCGTGAGATTTACCCACAGCTAAGGCCATGCAATGGCTCACCATGGCTTGTTTACAATACTGTCCCATGCATGACTCCTTTGGCAATTACAATATATTTCAGAGTTCTTTAGTCATTTGGGGGAAATCCCTACACATTTATGGCAGACTCCATTCATAAAAAAGACATACTACTTCATACCATGTGGGAAAAAAAGCTATCCTGGAATTTTTCTTAAGGACACTACAACATCATTAAATGGCTTAGCCTCGACTGTGTATTTTATCCTTTACAACAAGGAACATGCAACTGTCACTAAACAAGGAGGCACAACATTCAGTATTATATGGAACTCTATCTTCATTATCCTTCCAGATGGATCAGTTTCAGTTGTCTATCTTATTGGCCACAGCAGAAGCCACAACACCCACTCCTTCTGGCCCCATTTTTGGTAATGTTTATCTCTGTTTGAGAAGTTAAATGACTTATATTTTCTGGAAAACAGTGAACACATCTCCATCCTCCTCAAATGGAGCTCTGCAAAAGATCAAAGAAGCAATTCCATTCAAGTCTAGTTTGGTGAGTCAATAAATTTATTGAGGTAACTCAAAGCAGCCTGTTTATGGGAAAACGGGTGACCAAAGCAGTTGTTGTAACTCACTACCCAAACCTAAGTCGAGTGACTCCTCACAAAAGCTACATCTCTTTAACACAGCACAGATTTACTTGGAGCTCTACCAAGGAGATTCTGTCTCCTAGCATGTCTTTTTACCACTTCAATAATATTGTGCTGGACTTCACAAGTTTTATATGTTTAGCAAGTTTTCTGAATCTCTGAGTATCCCTCCCTTCCCTGGACGGATATATTTCAATTTGGAGGATGTAGATATTCAACATACAGTCAATCACACTTATAGGTCAGCAGATGTTGAAGCATCCTTCAATGTTTGTGCCTCTGGAATGGAATTTATTTTGTTAAGGTGAATGATTTCTTTTATATGATCTTGACTTGGGATTACTAATAATTTTTGGATTTTTTCCCTTTATGTTTACCAAGGATAGTGGCCTTTAAATTTCTTTTCTCACAGTGTAGTTCACTGTCTTTTGTATCAAGGCAGGGCCAGCCTCACAAAGGTAATTTAAAATTATTTTGTTTACTTTCTTTCTCTTGTAAAAGTTTTAAAAGGAATGATTTCATTAATTTTATGGTAGAATTCTCCAATCAGGCCATCAAATTGAATTTTTATTTGAGAGGCTTTGCATTTCCAGCTCACACTTTCTATCTATTCTTTTAAAATATTTTTAACAGTGTATTATATTGATTGCTCATAGTATTTGGTCCCACGAGGACATAAGGAGAATCATAACACACTTTGACCATCTAATGCCCTAGCATTCCCCGTTTTATCCTTCCCCATCAATGCCCTCGTTCTCCTAATGACTCACATCAGATATACATGTTTATTTATCATGTAAAATACAAGACCCAAAATGAAATAATAACATGATATTTGCCTGTCTGAGTCTGACCCAATATACATAGTTTTGTTATCTCCAGTTGCATCCATTTTATTGTAAGGCACCATTTTGTTCTTCTTTATAGCTGAGGAAGTTTGATTGTGTGATTATGCGCCACATTTCCCCCCTATATTTTGTTGATGTACACCTCAGGTATTATTTATTTATTTATATTATTATTATTATTGTTGTTGTTGTTGTTGTTGTTGTCATTGTTACCAAATTCTTGACCAGAATTTGAAAGAGAAACAACTTGACCAGAGTCAGGAAGTAGAGACGGTAGAAACATTGCCGGCCTATAAAAACTCAATGACTTCCCCTAAAGACCCACTTCCTCTAGCACAGCTCTGCTTACTAAGCTTCACAACCTTGCAAAGAAATATCACCAGGAAGAACCAAGTGCTCTAACACAGCAGTCTGTGGGGGACAGTTAGCACACAACCAGCAACATTGTCCCCCTAGCTCCCGTAGATTCATGGTCATTTCATCGTCCAAAAGTACATTTACTCCATCTTCAAACATTCGTATAGGTTTTAACCATCCTGATGCTATTCATAAGAACAAAGTCTGAAGGCAGTACTGAGACTGAAAATAATCTCTCAAATATGAGTCTCAGTTAAAAAAATATGTTACAGATTTCTAATATCTGATGGGACAGAGTAAGCTTTTCTATTCTAAACAGGGAGAATGAGGGCAGAGCAAGGAAAGAGTAGGTCACAACGTTCTGAAATCCAGGAGGGAAAATGGCAAATCCTGAAGTTCCACCTCTAGCACCTTGGACTCTTGTTGAAATCATCTCTGCTCCAGCAGTCTTGGACAGACCTGCCTCTGGAGCTGTCTCACCTACAGTTAATTACAATGAGTTACTGTGATCACCTTGTGGTTTGGCTTGAGCCTGAAGTGGGGCACTATGTAAACACTTACCTGGTAGTACAAAGACAGCCAGTGTACTTTGATGAAAAATGCTGCCCCACTCCAAGGGCCTGTTCTCAGAAAAGGAGAAGTATGGCCACCCAGCTGGCTCTTGTACACTGTTATACAGTGGACACTCGGTAGCACGCATGCTCATCTCTTGTCTAGGTTAGAGAGAAGGCCTGATATTAGCTATCTTGGCATTAAAAATAAGTCAGCTTTCCACAGTGTTTCTGAGATAAACCAGCTTGGCTTTTTCAGGTTATATCTTATTCATTGCTAGCAACACACAACTATCACCACAAAGCACCCATTGGTGAGAAGTGTGTGTATGTATGATCACAGGCCATCTAGCAGGTCATTGTCGGGTTTTCTCTATAAGGAGGGGCTCAACTCCCAGAGAGGTAGCTCAGAGTGCTAGGAACTAGGTGGTTCATTCCAAATAACAGAAAGTTTTGTCTGCAAGATCTTTTTTTTTCTCTAGTGATATGAAAACTCTATAGAGGGAAGGAAAAATAAATATATAGAGATGGGGGAAGGGAGAGGAGGACGAAGAGGGAGAGAAAGTGGGGATGGGGGAGAGAGAGGGAGGAGGAAGAGGGAGAGTAAAAGGAGGAGAGAGGGGGAGGTAGAGGAGGAGGGAGAGGAAGGAAGAGGGAGAGGGAGAAAGAAGTGCTATTTCTACTTATATTTTACATGCAGATTTAATTTGATTCAATGATTATTTCAGGTTTACTCCAAAATTTTAGAATTTTTACCAGGAGTTTGTTGCTGTCTGTTTTTGTTTGTTTGTTTGTGTTTGCTGTTCTTGTTTTTCTGTGCCATGCAGCAGAGATATTTGGCGTCTCTTATTTTTCTGTCCTTCTGATGCTACTAGACACAAATTATTTACTAAGTGGAGAAAGTTTCCTCTTAGTTCTATTTTACTAAGAGTTGTTCAGTCATGAACAAGGTTAGATTTTGTCAAAAGATTTTTATGCATCTATTGTTAGGTACACATTTTTTTCTTGAAATGTTAATGTTGTGGATTATATTAATTGATTTCAAATGTTGGACCAGTCTTGCATACCTGGAATCCATCTCGTTTTGTCATGGTGCATATTTTATTCTTTGTTAGATTCAATTTGCTAATATTTGTTGAGGTTTTACATCTATGTTCATAAAGTATATTGGTCTGTAGTTTTTCTTTCCTTTAATGCCTTTATCTGGCTTTGGTATTAAGGTAATAGTGGCCTCATGGAATGAGTTAAGTACTGTTTTTTTAAGTTCTGTTTTCTGGAAAGCTTAAGCAGAATTCATGTTTTTCTTCCAGAAATATTTAAATATTAAATATTTAATGGCTTCACTACTGAAACTTTCTAGATCTAGTGTTAAAACTTATTAGTTTTTAGGTCATTTTTGTGTTAGATAGCTATTTGAATTATCCATTGGTTTGTATTAATTTTGATAATTTGTATATTTTAAGGAATTGGTCCATTCCATATGGTATGAAATATGTGAACATGAAATTGCTAGTAATTTACCCCTTTAATGTCTAAAGGATGAGTGATGATCATTCATTTTAATAATTGTAGGAATATCTTTTCCTTTTTTCATTATCAATAAGATATATTTTTTCAATTCAAGTTATCTTTTAAAGGATTACCCTTTGGCTTTACTGATTTTTCTATAATTGTATTCATTTTTGACTTTTCTATATATTTTAATGTGCTTTATTTGTGTGTGTGTGTGTGTGTGTGTGTGTGTGAACCAAGAATACATTTTCTAACCAAAGTTGCTGAACACTGGAAGAAAAGCATGTGTTCTTCACATTCAAGCTACATCTTTTCAGTTTTGCCTTTTGCTTATTATTAATTTAATTTTTTTCTTCTACTTTGCTAAGGGAAAAGTCCAATGCTCTCACACATTATTGTTCTCTTATATGTACATTTAATATCTCTTAGAGTACTGCTTTTCTCCAGTTTATGGAATTTTAGACCTTGGTTATTCACTTAGTTTTAACTATTTTAAAATTTCCTTTCAAATCTTTTAACCAATTTATTATTTAGAATATATCACTGGAGGTGACATGAAGGAGAAAGAGGAAGCAATGTGGAGGGAGGTTTAGGTGGGGGAAAGGAGACGAGGATAAGTGGAGACAGTGGGAGTGGGAGAAGTACCAGCGAAGAATATTTGACAAAAGTCACATGGAAGCTCACTCTTTCATCATTTAATCAATAGTTTACCTGTAGTTATCTTTTTTCTTTTCTTTTCTTTTCTTTCTTTTATTTTTTATTATGATTATTAAAAATTTCCACCTCCTCCCCTCATCCCAATTCCCTCCCCCT
>LOJH01027860.1:0-17933 GCA_001685095.1 Ellobius talpinus
TGCGGGAGCCGGGTGGGACGAAAGCAGGCCCCTGCTCCCCTTTTCACTACAAAGTATCACTTTTATTTTATGTTCATTGATGTTTTGTCTGCAATCATGTTTGATGGGGGATCTCCTGGAACTGGATTTAGACAGTTATGAGCTGCCATGTGGGTTTTGCAATTTGAATCTAGGTCCTCTGGAAGAGTAGTCAGTGCTCTTAACCACAGAGCAATCTTTCCAGCCCCCAGAATCATGTTTTACTGTGTCAAAGGAGATGGCTCATTCATTTCCCAGCTGCCCAGACTTGAATAATCACATAGAGACTGTATTAATTACAACACTGTTTGGCCAACAACTCAGGCATATTTCTAGCTAGCTTTTATATCTTATATCCATTATTTTGTATTTTACCACAAGGTTCATAGTTTGTTACCTCTTGCTTCTTAGGCAGCTATGTGGAATCTGACTCCTTTGGCAGCTACATGGCGTCTCCTCGACTCCACCTACTCTGTCTCTATATCTCTTCCAGCCTGGCTATATTCTGCCCTGCCATAGGCCAAAGCAGTTTCTTTATTAACCAATGGTAATAAAACATGTTCACGGCATTCAGAGGGGAATCCCACATCATTACTGGTCTTTTTTTTTCTCTAGCTTCTCTCAGCATGATTCTTTCAAGAATCATCTTGGTTGTGCCAGGCATGAGTGCTTCATTCCTCTTTTGCCAAATGACATTCTATTTTGTGGTTAGAGCACATTTATATATCTGTTTATTAGTTGGTAGACACTTGTTTCTACTGGCTGGGTATAATGAACAATGCTATTAATGTTCACTTACAGACTTTTAAAATATTTTATGTATGTGAGCGTTTTGCCTACTTGTATGTCTTGTGTGCCTATGGAAGCCAGACAAAACCATCAGATCTTCTAGAACTAGAGTTATAGATGGTTGTGAGCCACTGTGTGGGTGCTGGGAACAAAAACCCATGTTCTCTGGAGGGGCAGCCAGACTCTTAGCCATTGAGTCATCTCTCCAACCATCCCAAGCTTATAGCACATTCTTTGTATGTGAATATTTCCATCTGCCTTTATTATACACTTAAGATTGACATTTCTGGGTCATTTGGTAACTCTGTTTTTGAGGATTTGAGAAATTCTAGATATTTCTCAAATGGCAGCCATGCATGAGGAGGCATTTGACTCCTTCAGTTCCCCCCCAGTGCTGGGCATCTTATTTGTCGAAGTCACCCAGAGGGTGTGAAGTGCAGTCTTCCTTTTTTGATTTGCACTTCCTTGGTGACCAATGATGGTAACTTTCTTCATGTTTGTTGGCCCATTGATATATTTTCTTTAGAAAACTGTCTCTGTCAATCATTCCTTTTCTTGACGATAGACAATCTGACTAGGAATAAGATGGGATCTCAAAACAATCTTAATTTGCATTCCTCTGATAGTTAAGGATGATGAACACTTCAGATATTGAGAGCTGTCTCTTCAGTTCAGCCCATTTATTGACTGGATAGTTTGGTTTGATTCATTCATTTTTTTCTTTGTATATTCCAGACATTGATCTCCTGCCTGATGTATGGTTGATACTTCCTTCTAGTCTGTAGACTGTCTTCATTATGGTGATTGTTTCCTTGGTTATGAGAAGCATGCAGATTCCATTTGTCAGTTCTACAGGTTATTTCTTGTGTCAATGGAGCTCCTTTTGAAAATTCATTGCTATGACCATACTGTGAAATATTGTCCCCTAATAGTTTCAGGTCTTATATTGGTGTGTCTTTGATCTGATTAGAATTGATTTTTGTTTGTGTCAAGAGACACGGAGATAATTTCATTTTTCTACACGTGGATATCTGGAGTTTCCTGCTCCATTTACTAAAGATGTATGCTTTTTTTAAAAAAAATACTTGTTTTGCTTTTGAAATTTTTGTCAAAATCAAGTGGTTGTAACTGAATTTACTTCCAGGTTTTCCTTCCAGTGGCCTGCATGTCTAGTTTTTGTTACTATGGTTCTGTAGCATAATTTGAGGTCAGGTATTGTGATGCCTACAAAATGCATCTTAAAAGATAATCAATTAAACCATCACAGTGTACATGCATGGGCATGGTGTTTGTGGGAGGGTACACATGCTACTACTCTTGTGTGGGGGTCAGAGGAAGGCTTTTGTGGCATTTCTTACCCTCTCCCCCTTTGCATGGGTTCTGGAGACTAAACTTGGGTCATCTTGCTTCTGCAGAAGGCTCCTTTGCCTGCTGAGCTTTCTTGCTAGTTCAGCATTGATCTTTTTTTTACATGCTATCCTCTAGATTTATCTTAGAAACTTCCAAAAGACACCTAGATTTTGAGTGAGATGACGTGGGGCCTGTGGATCCATCAATCTAGTACTATTACCTTTTTATCATTGAGCTCTCAACCCAAGAAGGTAGTAACCTCACCAGATACTTCAAATCTCATTTCACTTCTGCCAACAATGGTACATAATTTTAAAGTATAAGGTGTTCATTGTGTTTCCTAAGGAAATAGTATGTTAACATTAACTAGAGCAATTAAAATCTCTGTAGCTCACAGTTTTAATCCCAGTCCTGGGGAGCCAGAGGCAGCCAGACCTTTGTGAGTTCAAGGCCATTCTGGCCTAGAGAGTGAATTCTAGGACCATCAGAGTGGTTATACAGAGAAACCCCATCTTGAGAAGCAACAACAACAACAACAAAAACCAAAACACTTCTATGCACAAGATTATGTCATCTGCGACTATACAGTTTTACTTCTTCCTTTCCAGTTGGGTTTCACCCCTTTCAACTTCTTTCATCATTGCCCTGGCTAGGCTCCTAGTGTAGCACTGAATGACAGTGCCAAGAGTCAGCACCCATGACTGATCTCTGTGGTGCCCTGTGGGTCTTCATATATCTCCTCCACCAGGTTACGAAAGTTCTCAAGATTCCCGTGTTGCTGAGTGTCATCATCGTGAAATAGTATCAGATTTTTGTCAAACATTTTCCCCTTATCTATGGCAAAGATCATGTGGGTTTTGCCTTCTATACTATTGCTGTTTTGTTACTAACTTTTAGTGGCCATTCTTGCCATGTAGCCAAATTTGCTGCATGCCCCGAGGACCAGGGATTTGCCATGTCCCACCTACACCATTGACAAGGGCTTCTCTGAGGAGTAGGGCAGTAGAGTCCCTCATACATATGCTGGCTGTGGATCTCTTGGTTCTTTCTGTAGGTGCCATGTGTTTCTGGTGGTCGTGGTGTGGAGGAAGACAACCTCACGGGAACGACCTGGAGATGTGTTTTTGGTATCAGCTTGCTAATAGCACGCATTATGAAACCAGGTGGGGGTGAGTGGGCAGAGCCAAGAGAGTGGGCAGAGGCAGGAAGTTGGGAGGTGTTTCTCCTACTTGCTAATTTTGCAAACTCTGGGGGTACCCACTTGGGTCTAGGGTCTGAGTGCATCCAGAAGACATGTAGGCCAGTGCTAGGAGACAGTGGGTGTCATGAATTCAGGGCTGGTGACCATCAGCTGTGGGCACATGGATGACTCACCACCCCACACTGGCTGTGAGTGGAGACTCAGGACGTATGTACTGTCAGTCAGCTGACAGGGTCCTTGCTTGTATGAAGCAGTGAAGACAACTGGAAAGTCAGAGCCAAAGTATTTAGGTAAAGGCATAAGAAATTCCCATTTTAGAATATGTGTGTGTATGTGTGTGTACGCACTTGTGTCTGACACGAATATGGTGGTCAGAGAAGGACTTGGATTATTTCTCTCTGCCACATGGGTCCTAGCAATTGAACTCAGGTCCTTGAGCTTGGCACCAGTCACCTTCACCGCTGCGCTATTTTTCCAGCCCCAGAAAATTTCTATTTTTGGCATGCCAAAATAGCAACTTCTTGTGTCCAATCCAACTTACATGGAGTTTAAGAGCTGAATGTCTCAGACATTTCACAGGGCAAGCCCTGCTTTACTGGGTTGGATCCAGAGGGTACCTGAATACTTTCTTAGATGGCCATTGTCTTCTGCCCTGGTTGAAGGTGAGGGGTAGATAATGCTTGTGAGATTTCTCCTGCCTCTTTGCTGAATCCCTACCATTCTGTGACAGTTCTACCTGGGACACAGTTTTGAGAGGGACAGGAATGGCAACAAACAAGGACACTCCCTGAATCATGGAAGATGGAGATGTGTTTTTGAGATTCTTTCATTGTTTCAAAGGTGTGACTTGATATTAACTATGTAAAGAGAAGCCTTCCTTTTAAAGGATAAATTGGTTTTATATCTGAGAGGTTAATATCAGTGCTGAAGTGAAGCACGTATCTGGGTGTCAGAGCAGTAGAGTCTCCATCTTGCTCTCCCTTTTGCTGGGTTAGCCCCTCTTGCTTTTCTAAGATTTTATGACCTCAAAGTCTGGTTTGGTAGCTTGAAAACAAAGTTGTCCGCTCGTTGTCAGAACACTCAATTTCACCTTTTTTTCTTTTTGGTGGGGGTTGGATTTTGAGTCAGAGGTTCTCTGTGTAGCCCTGGCTATCCTGGAACCCATTCTGTAGACCAAGAAGGCCTCAGAGATCCACCTGCCTCTTTCTTCTGAGAGCTGGACTTAAAGGCACATGGCTCTACATCGGGCACCAATTCTTTTCCAATGTCAAAATACGTGGGGTTCAGATTCAGTGTGTAGTCAAATGATATGAGTTTCTTTGCAAAGACTGTTTGACTTCTGCTACCCAGAAAACCACATCCAGGCAAAGGAGAAGGCCCACTTGTGATGATCAGGGACTGAATGGGTCTGAGTAGCCATTCGCTCCCATGCTTGCAAGTGTCAGACTGTGCTTCTCAGCAGCTAGTGGGTTTTCAGAGGATCATCGCATTGTGTCCCGGTTGCACAGCAGGGCAATGTGGTACGAGTCAGTGCTGGAGTCTGCAGTGCTTGCTTCTGACACCAAACATTAAAAAAAAAGAATTTTCTTTGTGTGTGTGTGTGTGTGTGTGTGTGTTTGCATACATGTGTGCAAGTGCCCATGGAGGCCAGAAGAGGGTGCTGGATCCTCTGGAGCTGGAGCTACAGGTAGGTGGGTGTGAGCCACTCAGTGAGAATCCTGGGAACTGAGCTCCCGTTGTTTGCTAGAACATTGGAGTGCTCTTAACTGCTGAGCCGCCTGCGCTTCTTCCCCCAAGCCCATGATGGCAAATTTCCAGTTGATTTTGATTTTACTGGACCAGTTTCTTAAGGAAGCTGGCACTCTGCCACATGCTGGGAACTACATGGATGCGACATACTCTGTATCTTGTCTGCCCTCCAGGGATTTGTCTCTGTGTCTGTGGCATCAATGTTAGCATTGACTCAAACCATGAACACAAAACAAAAAAAGCAACTTCAGGCTATGACTAGAGCAATGGAGTGAAGGGAAATGGAGACATGATAACATTCACCTGGTGAGTTGATGGGCAGGAAAAGCATGCGGAAGGCAAGTGAAGGCATTTTTGGAACTGTGGTACCTGAGGGCCAAGAATGACAAGTAGACCTGGGAAGGCTGCTTAGGTGCAGGGCAGTGTCTGCGGCAGGGACCTGGGCAGTGGGCTTACTGGGTTGTAAAGCTAGTAGGAAAAGAGGTGGGCAAAGGCTAGCAGGCTCCAGGGAACACTGCACCCCAGATTCTCCCAGCTAACCCAGGCACCTTTCCTCCTCAGATGGTGGCATTGCACGCTTCCGAGTATACGGTACTGGACAGAGGGACTGGACTTCATCGGACTCCAAGGAACCTCTAGACCTAGTGGCCATTGCTTTTGGGGGAGTCTGTGTAGGATTTAGTAATGCACACTTTGGACATCCAAGTAATATGATAGGTGAGAGGGAAACCCAGGAGCCAGCCTTCATGTTGAAGACTGTGCATTGCCAGATGGGCACAGCCAGAATGATGCCCAGGGTGGAGGTGGGGACTCTCACAGAGAATGGGCATAACTAGATGCCTTCTTGATATGGGATGGGTCAGCAAGAGTCATGACTTTCTTAATTTTTGCCTAAGTTGTTGCTCTAAAGAAAAAATATCAGTCAATCCCATGGCTGTGAATTCACTGAAATATCAACTCTATTGAAATTAATTTATGTAGTGATACTTAGGATTATGGGATGTGAAATTTAATGACAGCAAATCCATTCCCACATTCAAATTAAATCAAAAGATTGTTCCGGTAACCCCAGCCTTTTCTTGTAGGTGTCTGCAAGCCCAAGTCCATGGCAGATGGCTGGGAAACTGCCAGGAGGCTGGACAGACCCCCTGTGTTAGGAGTAAGACTAGCAACAACTGTAGTTTTGAGTTTTTCTAGAAAATGTTTAAAAATACTTCTTTCAATTTACATCAAGTAAAAATGCACTTCTTTATGGATTCTCTTGAGCTCAGTATAATATGCTTGTCTGTAATCTCAGCACTGGGAAGGTAGAGGCAGGAGGATCAGGAGTTCAAAGCTAGCCTTGGTTACTTTTGGTATTGGTTTTAACTGTCAACTTGATACAACCTAGAATCAGTTGGGAAGAGCATCTTAGAGATTATCCAGACCAGATTGGCCAGTGGGCATGTCTGTGGGGGGGCCTGATTTATTGTTCATTGATGGAGGAGGACTCAGGTCGTGTGGGTAGCACCATTCCCTGGTTTGGGTCCCTGGGTCCTATAAGAGTAGAGAAGGCTAGAACACTGAACAAGTAGACAGCAAGGCTGCTTTTGTTTCTCTCTGCTGTTGACTGTGGATGGATGTGATGTGGCTACCTGATGGAGCTTCTGCCTTGACTTCCTGAGGTGACGGATGGTGACTTGGGTTGCCAGCCCACTATACCCTGTCCTCTTCCTTTGTATTGCTCAGAATGTTATAGCAACAGAAACAGAAACAGGGAAGCTATATGGAGTTCTTCTAGGCTATCCTGGGCTACATAAGACCACGTGTTTCAGAACACAAGCAGACAGAACACCCCAAAGCAAAACAAAGCAAAACCAGCAAACCACTATAATCCATGGTCTAAGTTTTTATTACTATTTTCTACATATTTTTTTCAAATTTCCTACTACTGTATTTCCACTATTCTACCTGGTGTGGTATTATACTAAATTTTACCAGAAGACTAAACATGCCTTGTTGGCTGTTCTAGTCAAAAATTTTTTTAATGTTCCATTTATTTACTAAAGAATAAAAGAATCTAAAGTTCATTTTCTCTTTTTAATTAGTAATTAATTAATTACTATTTAAACATTAATCGTTAACATAGGCTTCCTCCCTCCACCATGTAGATCTGGGGGAATTGAACTCAGGCCTGGTAGTGTCTTCATCTCCCACGTCATCTTGCTGGACCCCCAGAATCTACAGATTAAAGATACAAGAGATGAGTGAATCTGTTAGAAAACCTGGAGGAAACACTGGTTTCTTAATTTCTAAGGTCCGTGTTCCCTAGGGTGAGATGGGCTAAGTGAGCCTGTGACCCATAGAGGATGTTAGAGCCAATTCAACAGTTTAATCAAATCTCTATCCAACCAAACCAAACCCCATATTTTTTGTGGACCCCATTGAAAACTTACAACTGCTGCTGTCTCTGAGGTCTGATTTCCTGCTACCAGTCCTTCCTGCTATAAATAGACCCCTCCTTCTGGAGAAACAAGGCTTGGAGGCTAATCATCTTCAGAATAGGTGATAACTAGGAAAGCACTTACTTTGGAAGGTCAGACAGTTTAGAGGACCCACGGGCTAAGGAGATCAGCATCTTTGTGTCTGGAGCCCTCTTCATGAACTTATTACTAACATAGAAATTGTATTGTGTGTGTGTGTGTGTGTGTGTGTGTGTGTATGTGTGAGTGTGTTGGTTGGGTCTCAGGTAGCCAGGCTGACCTTGAACTCCTGACCTTCCGGTTTCTCTCTCCCAAGTGCTGAGATTACTGGTGTGTACCACAGCACCACACTTGGCTTTCTTGCAGTAAGCACCATATGAGATGTCAGCTCCTCCTGCCGGTGTTTAGGTTGGCTGTCTTGAATCCAAGTTGACTTATGATTTGTTTATTATGAATTCCAGAGTGATGAGAACGGCCTTCTCCAGATCCCGGGTAGTGAGTGGGCAGTGTTCCGACTGGCACATCCTGGAGTTATCACTCAAATTGAAATTGATACCAGGTACTTTATAGGTAAGCCTCAGGCAGACCCTTACAGCTGGTGAGTCTGCTCTATAGGGCCTGTGGGAGTTCGCTGAGCTGCTGGTCTTTCCACTCAGCCATGCAGTTTTGGGAGGATCACTCTAATTCTGTCACCCAGTGTCTCTTGAGAAGCCCTAGTTGGCTGGGTGGCTCATCTTATTGAAAGCCATGCAAAGGAGGAGCTCGCGCTCTAGGACAGAGCTTGTCTCCACTCTCCAGGCTGTGGACCAGTAACATATATAGAGAGAGGCTCGTGACCCCCGCGAGATTCTAGGTGACTGCGAGGCAGGCTCCCCTTGGAAGGTGCAAAGAGCTTGTGGGAAAGACAGACAGGGGATTCAGTAGTAAAAAGATTCTGGACAGCAGCTGGGTTAGTCTGTACTTGGTTTCTTATGAAATATTTATGTTGCCACTATATTAAGAAAACGGAAGACATTACAGAAGTATCTGTTAGGTGATCAAAGGATTGGATTGGGCATCTCATGATTGTTTAGCTGTCTTTGTAACAGATGGTGGCAGTTTATATTCATATTTTGAATGGTTAGCCTTTTGAATGACTTCCAAGTCATGATTTTTAATATTGATTACATGAAGGTTCAATAATAGAATAAGGTCAGTGGGTATGAAGTGTTTTCAAAAACTTTGATATTTTTAACTCCCTTTTGACTGATTGTAGTTTATTTATTCAGCCTTTGGTGTGTGTGTGTGTGTGTGTGTGTGTGTGTGTGTGTGTGTGCAGTTGTATGGGGGCCAGAGGTTAGTGCTACGTGGAAAGACCTCATTGGAGATTGCACTGTTGGTCTCACCAATCCTTGAGACTGACAAGCTTATCCTGAGGGGCAGCTGACATGCCAGCTCTTTTGCATATGCTTGAAGTTTAATGGCATCTTTAGTTCCAGTTCTCTTCATGACTGGTATGAGATAACCTGTTTTCATGAAGAAGTTCAGTCAAAGGCAACAAACAATAAATCCTGTTAACCAGTGTTCCAAAAAGGTCATAAAAAATAAGCTTCTGAACCCTTGGTATCTCTCGGGGACACCGTGTGAGACTCAGGAGGGAGGGAGCATTACAATATCCCTGGTAGCAATAGTATAATAAGTTATGTTCAGTTGAATCAAGGATGCACAGTTAGTAAACACACATGTATGGACATGTCAGGGACAGGCTCGGCAGCTCTGATGTTCTCCTTGTGTTCTCCCTGCATTCATCCATGACTCACATGCAAGACACACATTTATTCCAGGAGATGAACACTAATGGGGCACGCAGGCAGTGAGGGGCTTCTGCTAGGGTTCTGAATCTCTGTCTTGGAGTATGCCTCACAAGATCGTGTGACCCTTCCCCTAGGGCCTCTGACCCTTGCCTGTGATTCTGTGCAGTTCCAAAGAGAAGAGAGTCTCAAGGCTGTATTCTTTCACCCAGAGACCCCTTAGCAATCCTGGGGGCTCAGAACATTGGGCAGGGCTCAGCACCCACTAGTGTAGCTTATGATTATAACTTCCCTCCTTTTCTTTGTCTTTTTCTTTACTTGAAAGATTTATTGATTCTTATTTGTATGTGTGGCTGTGACTGTACAGGTAACCACAATGCTTAGATGGGGGTCAGATCCCCTGAAGCTGGAGATAAGGGCAGTTACGAAGCTCTCCTAACTCCTGAGCCACCTCTCCAGCCCCAGGATTTCTTTGTATTGTCACATTACTGTTGGCTGAGGTTTCTGTCACACTTGATCCCTTCAGTTGTGAAGTCCCAAAGAAATTACACAGAGGTCTACATTAATTAAAAACTGATTGGCCTATTATCTCAGGCTTCTTTTTAACTCTTATAACTTAAATTAGCCCATAATTCTTGTCTGTTTTAGCCACATGGCTTGGTACCTTTTTCAGCGAGGCAGGTCACATCTTGCATCCTCTGTATCTGGGTCACAACTGCATACTGAAACTTTCCTCTTCCCAGAATTCTCATTGCCCCACCTCTACTTCCTGCCTGGCTATTGGCCAATCAGCATTTATTTAAAATACAAATGACAGAGTACAGACCATTGTCCCACAGCACATTACAAAGTGACATTGTAAGGCAAGTACTTCCCAGGTCCATTATGATTTCAGAGGTGCTATGTAGCAGTAAGCAAGCAATTTAGTTTGCAGCCTATGATGCTTATCAAGTACATCCAGCTTTCAAGGTATGGATGCATCCAACTAAGACATGGCTGGCTGTTTCTCATTCCTAGGAACTGCACAACTAACTTCTGCATTCCACAAAGCAGTTCAACTCCATTCTTTCCTTTCTCCTACACTATACTTCTTGCTTAGAGAGAACTCTGGCTTGTTCTTGATTTTTGTTGTGTTGTGGGGCTGGGAATCGAACTTAGGGCCTCATCCATGCTAGGCAAGTGTTCTACCGCAGAACTGCCTTCCCAGCCCATTTCTGGATTTGGATCTGATTAATTTATCTGTTTCTTAGAAGCTGAGCTATGCCGAAGTAAACAATTCCCATGTCTCTGTTTGCTCCAACAGGCAACCATGAACCTTGGTGACAGGAAACAGTGGCTTCCACTTATGGGCAGGGAGGATCCATTGGTTCCTGACCATGTCTTCCTCTTCCTGCGTGGTCAGGATGCAACCATCCACTGCACTGGGGGAGTTACATACCATTCTCCTCCAAGGACCTGCATCTGCCCTCTTTTCCAGCTCTCTCCCGACCAAAACCACGTGTTGGACAGCCTTACCCTGGAGCTCCAGGATGTCATCACCCATGCCAGGCTCACCATCACCCCCGATGGGGGTATAAGCCACCTTCGGCTAAAGGGCTTCCCCAGTTCCATCTGTTTGCTGTGACCCTTCCGGGAGAAGCCCACACTGAAGTTCTCTCTGAAAGCGGGCTTCCGGGCAAATCTTTAGACAGCACATCCATGGTAGTGGTCCCCACCCCACTGTCTTTAGTGTTCTAAACACCTGGTGGTTCAATAAAGTGATCACCCCACAAACTGGCCTTTGTCTCCTGTTGACACTCAGTTGGTAGCTTAAAAGTTGGCCATGGCTAGGAATGGTGGCTAGCCTCCTGAAGAAGCACTTTCTGGAAAAACACTACAAAATGGTGATAGTATCAATTTTCTGCACCAGTTATGTGTAGATTCAATAGGTAATACATACCTTAGGGCTTTGAGAGCTGGTTTAGGCCATTAAAGCCTTTGGGAAAGCATTTCTAGAATCATTTATTCAAGAGATAAAGGACATCTCTTGATAAAGTCATCCCTGATAAAGGGATATCTCTTAAAAAAAAGAGATAAAGTCATCCAGGACTTTACCAAAGGTCTCCCTCCCCACTCCTGGTCCATCTGCCATGTATCCTGAAATGACACACATTTGGAGCACTGGGCACTAGTGGCCACGGCAGCCAGTCCCTCACATCGTGTGGCACTGAGCCTGGAGTCTTACACAAACGTGGGATGAAAGCAAGAAAGGAGGCTCAGAAGGTGACATACTTCCAACAACCCTGAGTATTAGCGGAGTACAGGGCAGTAACACGCTGGGAAGTCAGGATGGGTGCTCCTGAATCAGCACGGCCACCTTTTCTCTTTCTCCTCTTCCCTGAGCCCTATTACGTCACCTGTCTGATGCCTGTAGAGCTCCCTCGTGTTTTACCATGTAGTCTTGGCTAGCCTTGAACTCTATATACACCAGGCTGGCCTCAAACTTACAGAGATCTTCCTGCCTCTGTCTCCCAAGTACTGGAATTAGAGGCAAACACGACCTCACCAGATTCTCCCTCTGTTTTCTGTAGCCACCACCTACCTATCTGAGCTCTTCCTGCATCCTCCCAGCCCTGGTTCTGTGTGTCAGATCTGTGAACTCATTCCTGTGTGTGCGTGGTCTCTGTTTCATGCCGATTACCTCTCTGAGCTTCCTGCTGCTCCCAATCTATTTCTCTGTCCTCACCTGTCTGCGTTCTGAACCCTGTCTGCATCTTTTATGTCCATCTGACCAGTCCCCTCCTGTCCTGCCTGGCTCCTTGTCGCCCTTCTCCTGCCGGCCCAGTCACAATCGCCCCAGGACGTCAGCGTGTGCTGCAGGTTCACGGCCCACCGTCCTGGCAGCCCAGTCCCGCCTGTAGCCCGCAGCCCAAGAGAGCCCGTGGGTTCTCAGCGGGTGTGCTGGGTGTCCTGACGTGAGCGAGCAGTGGTCATGGGCACGCGTGAGCCTTATGCCCTGGTGGACACCACGCCGGCCAAGACCATCTTGGTGTACCGCAACGGGGACCAATTCTATGTGGGCCGCAAGTTCGTGTTCTCGCAGCGACGCGTAGCCAACTTCGAGGCCCTGCTGGAGCAGCTGAACGAGCAGGTGGATGTGCCCTTCGGAGTGCGGAGGCTCTACACGCCCACGCACGGTCACCAGGTGCTCGGGCTGGATGCCTTGCAGGCCGGTGGCAAGTACGTGGCCGCGGGCCGCGAGCGCTTCAAGAAACTGGAGTAAGTGCAGCCCTGGAGCTCTCTTCCCATGCAGGCTTCTGCAGCAGCACACCCCACCCAGACCTCTGCACACCGCACACCTCACCCAGCAAAGCTGAGCCTTGCCCAGCTCTCAGGAGCAGTACATCCCACCCAGGGCCTCATCCAGGGCGTCTGGCAGTAGGAGTCACTGTCCTTGAGAGAGCAACAGGCTACACACACAACGTGGGGTTCAGAGAATCCAAGAGGGTAGCAAGGGGTGCAGATTAGTTTGTATTATCCAGCCACTTTGATGGCTAGGAAACATATTCATGACATTGGAGGGCGAGCTCAACACAGCATTTAGGCTTTAATTTTTTTTCATCTTTTAGGTTAATGACATGTGAAATCGGGCTCCCATCTGCTGAATAAAATTATGAAACATCAGACAAGGGCAAGGGCCCTAGAGTTTGTAACTGCTGAGCTGCTAAGCAGTTAATATCCACCAGAGAATCCAATTCTAATAGTGGCACTAACAAACAACTGTAAGGGAAGCCAGCCATCCTGGGGTGTCCCCCCAGTGATGACCAGGGGCCTGTGGCTTGAAAGGTTTGCACAGAGCAGCTTGTGGGATACAGTTGTAAATGTGCTGTTTTAAGTTCAAGCCTTCCTGGGTCTGTCTTGTCATACATATATCAAGGCCGGGGGTGAGGGGACAGAGAGGGGGTGACAGGCCATGACAGGCGGTGGGAAAGAGGCAGTCAAGGTTGGGTGGAGGGGACAAGGACCCCTTCTGAGTGGAACTGAACAGCAACTTCGGGTAAATGATATCCACTCTCAGTGAATCAGGAGGTGAGTGCCCACGTCACAGCACCCCACGGGCTAAGTACATGCCCTTTTTCAAAGTGTCCACACCCAGGGCCCCTTGACATCTTCCTCTACCTCTGGAAAAACCAAGGAAATTGCTCAGAGACCACCAGACCCAGAAGAAAGCCTACTGCAGGTTTCACGTACCACCTTTAACCAGCTCTCTGATTTGTCTCTATGTTATTGGGAGAGCAACTCTGAACAACACATAGCATTTTGTGGGTTTTGTGCCTTAATTTTCCAGATTATTTTTGCATTTTTGTAAAATATAATGGTAGTCAGTTTACAAGAAAATTTGAAAACCAGATTCAGAAGGCAGAGGCAGGCAGATCTCTGTGAGTTCGAGACCAGCCTGGTCTACAAGAGCTAGTTCCAGGACAGGCTCCACAGCTACAGAGAAACCCTGTCTCGAAAACAAAAACAAAAACAACAAAATAGAAAACCAGATTCTTAGAGCTGGCTAGCAACACGAACTTGGAGAAATGGAAAGTTTGAGAGGATTAAGAAGGTTGAAGGACAGGCCTGTGGGCAAAGGTGGTGAGGGGCAGAGTCCAAGGCTGAATATCCACAGACTGAGCTTTGCTGGGTCTGCACACATTTCAAAGATCAGAGTGTGAACTATTTTTAATACATACACACACATATATATACACACACACTATACAATATATATACAATACACATAAAATTTTATATATATATGTATGTTTGGTTTTGTTTTTTTTTGAGACAGAATTTCTCTGTGTAGCCCAGTCTGTCCTGGAACTTGCTCTGTAGATCAGGCTTGCTTCCAACTCACAGAGATCCACTTACCTCTGTCTCCTGAGTATTGGACCTAAAGGCATGTGCCTCCTCCTTGCATAGAATTCTGGTTTGTTTCTCAGGATTTACACGGTGGCTCACAACTCCCTTCAGCTCTAATTCTGGCTTCTGAGGTCACGGGGCATGCATGTGGTACATATACATACATGCACACAGACACTCATGCTTATACATAACATAAATATAAAACAACCACCACAAGGACTGACACCTAGACAAGTTCATGCCATCCTACTGATGACTGTACCCATGGCTCCCCAGTTGCCCTCTTGTGGGGAGCCATATTTTGTCTGCCCTCTCTGTGAGGGTCAGGCTTTGTGACTTGACTCTGTGCTGAATACTTATCTCTTTTTCCTCCATCTACTAATCCTAAAGTAATTCTTCCCTGCATATGGTTAAAACTGCCTAGATGGGCAACAATAGAAAATGCACACTTTTAGCTGGGTGGGGGCGGTGGTGGTGCATGCCTTTAATCCCAGCACTCAGGGAGACAGAGGCAGGTGAGTCTCTTTGAGTTTGAGGCCAGCCTGGTCTACAGAGTGAGTTCCACGACAGCCAGAGATACACAGAGAAACCCTGTCTCGAAAACAAACAAAAACATACTTTTTTTTTTAAATAAAGGAGCCTTAAGGTAAGAATTTTCAGCTACTCTGCATTGCCATTTAAATCATGCCTTATTCTGTGGGAACATAGAAAACTCTTTGAAAGTCCTAATGGTCAAAAGTTCTGGTAAGACGAGGACATCTATGAAGCCCCGTGGACAAGCGTAGGTTGTCTCATTTTCAGAGCTAGGGTTCTGCTTGGATGCTGGCTTGCTGTGGTGTTTCATCACAGCAATAGTAGCCCTAATTGAGATGACTTGGTAATAGGACTGTGAGGTATTGCTGTGTCAGACCTGGCCATGTGTTTTTGGGAGGGTTGTGGGAGGATTTTGGAACTTTGGGTAAGAAAAGCCATTGAGTGTTCAAAACTTGTTGAGCTGTTTTATGGGAGCTTGGAGGAAAATGTCAAGAGGCGACAGAGGCCTGGCTTGTGAAGTCTCAGAGGGAAGTTTGAGAGTCGCTTAAAGACCCTATCAGGGCTGCTTGCTATTTTGAATTGAGAATCTGTGGTTTTGGTCAGTTGGGGCTGAAGAATCAGCTGCGAGTAACAAGGGACTAGAACCATCGAGGTAAAAACCTTTCCTTTACCAAGGCAATTGATGCTGGTCAGCCAGAGCTAAGAAATTAGTGGTGATTAAGAAAAGACCAGCATCACTGAGGTGAAATCTCTTGGGAAGTATTTCCTCAGATCAGAATACAGCAACTGTGTTCCAGAGGTGGTCAAGGTTGGCCCTTGCATTGGCAGCTGAACTGGGTAATGTGTGAGTCACCCAGGTGGTACTGGTTTAGAAGGCATGAAGGGGTTATGGGGAGCAGCTGAGACTTGGCCCTGTCAGAGGCCAGCAGAGGCTGTTGGTGAAAGTGCAACCCAGTTGCAGCAGAGACCCCAGCATCTTGGAGATGCCAGTATCAGATGACTGCCAAGAATAGCAGCCACTGTGGTGGAGTGGAGCCTGTCTGAACTTAGAAGGTAGGCCGTGTGTTATTGAGGACAGAGCTGGAGAAGTGATCCAGGCCCTTTGGAGGAGTCTAGAAGATTATGAATGAATTCCAGTGTTGGACCCTGAGTGATTTATACTGTTGGAGTTTGGTTTTGTTTTGATCTGATAGTGACTGTGCCCTGGCTCTTTCCTCTCGAAGTAAGAAAGTATTTAACTTAATTTTGGTTTTTGCAGGAGCCCACATTCGAGAAACTTTGAATTTTTAAAAGACATACTGAATTGGATATTTTTTAAAAACTGAACTATTTTTTTTGGTTTCTTGAGACAGTTCCTCTGTATAGCTCTGGCTGTCCTGGAACTTGCTGTGTAGACCAGGCTGACCTTGAACTTACAGAGATCTACCTGCCTCTGCCTCTTGAATGTTGGGATTAACTGCATGAGCCCCCACCACTTGGCTGAGATGGAACTTTTGGGACACACTTTATTTAGTATGTGTACAGTGTTCTGTTTGCCTATATGCCTGTGGCCAGAAGAGGGCGCTAGATCTCAACTCAGATGGTTGTGAGCCACCATGTGGGTGCTAGGAATTGAACTCAGGTCCTGTGGGAGAGCAGTCTGTGCTCTTAACCACTGAGCCCTCTCTTCAACCCTGAGATGGAATTTTAATGTGATTGAACTTGTAAAGACTGTGGAACTTTCAAAGTTATTTATGTTTTATATTGTGATATTAGTATTAACATGCCATCTTGGGGATAAATTAGGAGGGAAAGGTTCTAACTGAAAAGCAAAGTGCTTGTCTGTCAGGTTGACAAGGGGCCGACGGTGCTGGGTAGTTTTGTGTTAACTTGACACAAACTAGAGCCATCTGAGAAGAGGCATCCTCAATTGAGAAAATGTCTCCGTAAAAATCAGGCTGCAGGCAAACCTGTAGGGCATTTTCTTAATTAGTGATCAATGGAGGAGGCCTCAGCCCATGGTGGGTGGTGCTGTCCCTAGGCTGCTGGTCCTGGGTTCTATGAGCACGCAGGCTGAGCAAGCCAGGAGGAGTAAGCCAGTGAGCAGCACCCTCCACGGCCTCTGCATCAGCTCCTGCCCTCCTTGAGTTCCTGCCCTCACTGCTTCTGATGATGAACTGTTATATGGACTGTGAGTGAAATAAACCCCTTCCTCTCTAAGCTGCTTTTGGTCAGGGTGTGTCATTAGAGCCATAGTCACCCTAAATAGGACAGGGGGGGATCATTGAGGAGCTTAGGATCCTGCTCCATTAATGACCTGTGTAGCAAGGAGGGGGCCACTTGTTTGTCCCAGCTGCCCAGAACCAAAATAACCACACAGAAACTGTATTATTTAAAACACTGCTTGGCCCGTTAGCTCTAACTTCTTATTGGCTAACTCTTACATTTTAATTTAACCCATTGCTAGTAATCGGTGTATCGCCACGTGGCTGTGGCTGTGGCTTACCGGCAAGATTCCAACTGGCATCTATCTCTGGAGGGGCTACATAGCTTTTCTCTGACTCTGCCTACTTTGTCCCAGCATTCAGCTTATGTGCCCCTGCCCTAGCTCAGTTCTGCCCTGCTATAGGTCCAAAGCAGTTTCTTCATTCATTAATGGTAATGACAGCATACAGAGGGAAATCCCACAGACCTGCTTGAAATGGTCACCTTAAACAGTCACTTCATAGGGCTGGCGGTAGGTTTTAGCTCCAGGGCTGCGCTCAGGGGATGGTGATGGGTGGAAATGTCCCCTTTACAGCACAGTCTTGTCACCCTGCTCCGAGTTTGCTCCTCTATAAGTGGAGACAGCCGTGATGCTTGTGTGCTGATAATCCCAGTGCCAGTGGCAGGAAAGTGGCAAGTTCTAGGACAGCCTGAACTACAGAGTCAGGCCATCTCACAGAAAACACAAAACAAAAAAAACCCAAATCCCAACCAATCAACCAACCAGTCCACCAACTAACCAACTAAACATTACCACCATCACCAAAAAGTCAGAAGGCCAGTGAATTAGATAATTATTTACTGTTACTTAAACTATTTATTTAAATAGTTTAAATACAAATATTTAAAATATATTAATGATGGAGGAGGGTCATCTGTCTATGTGTTACTTTCATTGGTTAATAA
>LOJH01027861.1:0-17065 GCA_001685095.1 Ellobius talpinus
ATAAAAGCAATATACAACAAGCCAACAGCCAACATCAGATTAAATGGAGAGAAATTCAAAGTGATTCCACTAAAATCAGGAACAAAATAAGGCTGTCCACTCTCTCCATGTCTATTCAACACAGTTCTTGAAGTTCTGGCCAGAGCAATAAAGCAACAAAAGGAGATCAGGGGGATGCAAAATGGAAAGAAAGAAGTCAAACTTTCACTATTGGCAGATGATATGATAGTATACACAAGTCACCCAAAACTCTACCTGGAAACTCTGACAGCTGGTAAATATCTTCAGTAATGTGGCAGAATACAAGATCAACTCAGAAAAATCAGTACCCTTCCTATATACAAATGATAAAGAAACTGAGAAAGAAATCAGAGAAACATCACCCTTCACAATAGCCACAAATAACAGAAAATATCTTGGGGTAACACTTTCCAAACATGTGAGAGAGCTGTTCAACAAGAAGTTTAAGAGATTGAAGAAATTGAAGAAGATACCAAAAAAAGGAAAGAATTGTCATACTCTTGGAGAGGCATGATCAACATAATAAAATGACAATTTTATCAAAAGCAATGTATAAATTCAGTGCAGTCCCCATCAAAATCCCTACACAATTCTTCACAGAACTTGAAAGAACAATACTCAACTTTATATGGAAAAGCAAAAAAAAAACAGGATGGTCAAAACAATCTTGTATAATAAAGAAACTTCCAGGTCATATCACCACCCCTGACCTCAAGCTCTATTACAGAGCTACAGTAATGAAAACAGCATATTTGCTACATATCTTGCTGTTTTATACATCCTCAACTCTGATTGCTTCAGTTCTCTCCCCAATTATTTTATGTCATATGTATGTGTATATAAAACTATGTCCAACATAAGAAAAATCATTGGGCTTAATATGATGATATCCAATTATATCCATTTTCTTACAAATGACCTATGTTACTCGGCTTTGTGGTTGAATACAGTTCCATTGTTTCTACACATCACATTTTTTTCACTCATTTAATGCTGATGAACCTACAGGTTTTAACTTTATTGTGGTGAGTGATACCACAATAAATATGGTTGAGTTTACTGTGGTATAATGGCTTATATTCCTTTGGAAATGTTTCCAGAAATCTAACAGCTAGATCCGATGCTGTTCCTATTTTCAGATTTTTGAGGTAATCTCCCAATGCTTTGTGGAATTAACACACTTACTTACATTCCAACTATCAATATAAACAGTCTTTTCCTCTATATACTTATAAGCATCTCTCTGTGTGTATGTGTGTTTAGCCATAACTATTGTTAGTGACAGGAGTGAAATTTAATCTCAGTGCACTCTCAACTTGCGTTTTCCTGATGGTTGAAGATGCTAACCATATTCTCAGGTATCTGTAGTCTATCTGTATATCATCTCAGAAATTTCTTTACATTCCACTTGTTTTTTTAATCTATAATTTTTTTGGCTTTAATGTTTGGTTCATTTTAAATTCTAAATATAAACTTATGTTCTATCTATATCTGATAAAAATTTTCTATTCTCTTTAGTGCTCATTCTTTCCTTTATGCTACAGAAACTGTCTTATTTCATGTAGTCCAATTTGTCAAATATCAGAATTACTTCCTGAGATATTGGAGTCCTTCACATATTCTGTACCCATGTGAAATAGTTTAGCTTCCTTTCTCTTAAAGTGATAAACCAGTTTGTCCAAATGAACTTGTGGAAGAAAGGGTTAATTTGGCTTGCACTGTCCATCACTGAAGGAGGTCAAAGCTGAAGCAGAAACAGGAATCTGAAGTAGAAGAATCATGAAGAAATGCTGTTTGCTATCTCCCTTACAGGCCCATTCTTAGCTAGCTTTCTTATACTCTCAAAACCACTTACCCAGTGGGCTATATCATCTCACAGTAGTTAAAAATCAAGACAAGACCAAGGATAAGTGTGAGCAGGGCAATTCTCAACTGAGATTCCATTTTCAAATAATAAGATTGTGTCAAACTGACAATGCCAACTACACCATCTGTATTTTGAAATATTGTAAAATTTTTGCTTTTTAAGAGCTGATATGGTTCAAATAACTCAAAGTATATCATCTACCAGACTCAAATCAATGTATTACTTTCTTAATCATATCTGCAAAGCTCACCAACTTGTAAGTTCTGTATATCTTCAGAAAGCAATTTAGAATTCTGCCTAAAATATTCTCCATATCATCAATATGGTGATGAAGAAATAATTATACCAAAGCATATTGAGGTATTAGAAGTAGACTTCCTTAACATTACAACAGTTGAAGTTATTCATAACAACTATAGTGTATAGACCTTATTTTTTAAAAAAGTACAACATATGTTTGACTTAAATATATATGCAGATGTGCATGTTATAATACTACCAACAAAATATTTGCCACTAATAATTTGAGTTACACAGATGTCTATGCTTATGAAGCTCAGGGGACTCCAAGGTGATGTAACCAAGCACTGAACATGGTGGGAGTTCAAGACTCAACTGCTTCAAAGAATGTACTTACATTAACTGGAATAAATCACTAACTTTCTCTATGTCTCAGTTTCTTGTATTCTATAATAAGTGAATTGAGCCTGGCTATGAAATGTTTTTATAGTGAATCCTAAACTATAAATTCATTGTAGTAAACTACTAGAAATACCTTTCTAATGTACAAAAATAAAAGCATTAAACATTGATACTCTGCAATTTCAAAACCATATGTATAGTATAGATTTTTTATATAACAGAGCTATAGAAAATGATAGCAACTAATAGACTGATTAACTTATAAATAATTTAAAAATTAAAATAAGTTATGTTGAGTTTTGTTCACAAGTTTTCACAAAACTTATGATCTACATGGATAAGAAGTTGTTATTGGCCCTCAGAAATGGTATCTAACTAAAAAAAAACTCTTCTACCAGAAATTTTCTATCATCCCCTCACCCTCACTAAAACATTCTGTAAAAAAAGCTATCATTACAATTTAAACATTCTAGGATAATATCTATTTCTTATGGATGAAAGGAAATACAAGCTTACCTAATGTTGTCTTCAAACTGTTTTACTGGTAACAATTTAGAATCCTATCTTTATTCATGTCCAGAGTTTTCACTAAGTTTCTTTGATGGACAATTTGGCCCCATAAGTAAACATACTATGGTAAATATTTCAACTCTCCTCCTTGGAATTGTAGGTTTTAAGCACTGAAAATTTACCTCTAATGAACTTTTTTCAGTATACAGCTGTATTCCGACTACATAATTTGGACTGTTTTATTTATTTGTTTGTTTGTTTTCCATATTATAGACTTTTAGTAGAATGAGAATACCAGGTCATCAGATCCAGGGTATAGAATTCAGATCTAATGTCAAGTAGAATAAATGAACTAACAACTGCCAGGACTAAAATGCTATTAGGAGTATGAGGTAGTTTGTCTGAAAAATGCCCATAAGTTGCTTTTGCTTAATGTATTTCATGACAGCAACACGAAGCAAGTAATACAGAGCAAGGTAGAAAATAGCCAAGAATCCAGTGTTAAAAATGAAAACAGGGAAAGAAAGGGATAGAGAGCTCAGGTCAACATCCCACCTTTTTGGAGTCCTCTTAATAACTAAAAGTTCTGATGAGCAATATAGAGAATATTTATGGGAGAGAGAGTGTGTTAAGAGAGCTTAAAAGAGGTAAATAAGGCTATTGAAGTAAAGCATGGAGGCCTAGGGGGTGAATTCTCTTCAACCCCCCCAAAACAAACACCTCAAATGTTAATGCACCAAACTTCCAGTAATTTTCATCACTAAACACAATTACCCACTAAATCCTTGTATCCCCAAATCATTCTCCAGAAAACAAAGCCTAACAGATTGAAAATTTATTGGCACCTGTAGTGTTGTGATTATAGCTTTTAAAGTGATTCACATATCACATGTAAAATGCACAAATATCTTTCACCATTGCAGAATGCATGGCATTTTAGTTGTATATAATGACAGATTTTTATCTTGCATGGGCTGTTTCTTTTTTATTGCTCTCTACAGAGAAAATGCTTGGAATGTTAGTATTTTTTAATATAATAATAAAATGAAATTACACCCACCATGAAAGCCAGAAGGACATCCATATTGAAGAAAGCAGATTAATTGCTTTCTCAGAGGACATAAACTATTCTTGTGAAGTTAAGAATAAGGGTTGTTTGAATAATTGTGGTTTTTAAGTGTCCATTCTCCAAACAGTTTCTGATGAAAATGATAAATATTTTACTCAACACATGGAAAAGTTTTATGTGTTTATATAAACCCTTGTGATTTCCAAGGTGACCCATACTTAGTACATGACACTGTAAATCAACAAATTGAAAATATTCAGAGAATAGATTTAGAATACAGTAATATTTGAGTTTTATAAAGGCTGACTCCCATTTGTTTATCAGCAAATAAATCAATAAGAGGTGTGAATCTGTAATGATTTAGACTATTCAGTGCTTTGTATCTCTCTTAGGGATTATAACTGAAAGATACAATGAGTTTCACTAAAATGAAATAATAATAATGTGTTATAAAATTTTAAAAAGGTAAGAAATAAAAAAAGAGATCCAAGTGGCATTAGAACACATCTTGGGCTTTCAGTAAGTGATTGATGCATGAATGAGTGAATAACTGAATATGTGATTACCACGTGGTGAGAACACAGTGAGGATTTATATAGGTGTGTCTATAAGACAGATATGCTGATCCTGAAATAATGTAGTTAGATAGCACAGTGATATTATGTTGTTGCAGGAGCCTGCAGTATTGGAAATCACCAGCTCTTTAGCACTTTAATTCTCTACCTATATATATAGGGTATTTAACCTTGATATGCTTCTGTTCTCTTACTGGTAAACTGGTAAAGATTAATAATAGTTACTCTCTATACTACAGTGGTGATTATCAATCAGTATACCTTAGGTACTTTTCCTGTCACTTGATACATAATATGTAAGATCCTGGCAGACTCTATTTATTAATTTTATATAAAATTATTGTAATATAGCTTGAAATTAAATCTGTTTCCTAACTCTCTTTCCTCTGACCCATTGTCTGAATATGATATGACATAGTAAGTGACTATTCAAATTATTCTTGGAAACTCCAATGTTTGGGAATTTGAAATGGGGATTTTACATAGAGTTATAAAGGGGATGTATGGAATTTTCCATTTCAGTGACTTCCAAAATTCCAAGCATCAAGAATAAATTTTAGAGAATTCAGATAAGAAGTAACATCTCCAATAGAAAGTTGTGCTTACCAACATCAATAAGGAACAAAGGACTAAGGATTTCACTTTAATTAGTTTCAACTTTGTTTCTTGGCTTAAGCCTGGATACATTTCACAAAAATTCCTATTTGAAAAATACAGAGATATCATCAATCTCTCCAGGTTGGAAATAAGTGTAAAAGCTGTTTTTTTAACCAAAGCAAGAACTGTAAAACAAAACGTTAAAAGAAAACAATTCTAAAAACTGACAATTTCACCTCATTGCACCCATGCTTCAAATGTCAATAGTGTTCTCTGTATTTTAAATAGTGACTTACTTCAGTACTCAGAAATATGTTTTCCATAGAGGCATGGCTTCTCTGTGTAGCTTTAGGTGGCCTAAAAAATCACAGTGTACACCAGATTAATATTGAACTCCGTCTATTTCTGCCTCCCAACTACAGATTAAAGGGGAGCACCACCATACACAGGCAGCTCTAGAAGTCCTCTTAGTGATCAGTTCTTTCTGGATTTATGGAAGTACTATGTTTATGCAGAAATACTGAATCTTAGTACAACTCTGTACTGTAAGGTGATTAGTGTTAGTAATTAGACTGCAACATACTTTAAAAGATATACTGAAAGTATTATTAATAAATTTACCTTAAACAAATGATATATGCTTTAGGGGATAGATTCATTACACTTTATATTACATAATATATATGTACATGTATAGAAATACTGTTTATATTACATTCATAATTTTATTTTTAAAGATAAAATTAAAATTTTCAAAATAATAAAACATAAAAAAGAAAGAATAAATAAAAGAAGATCTGGTGACTTGTGATTGAGTCATGGCACTGAGTCATGGCATCTTACCAGTAAACTAGCAACCTTTCTGTCTCTTGTCATTTCCTGTGACTCCTATGACCAAAACTAGATAGACGTCTTTGTGAACTGTATTATCTTCTATGCTAGACTATGATGTCAGTTCTGCAGATGTTCCCTGCGATCCATTCCCTCTGCTCTGTTGACATATGGGACCCCATCTAGTGGATATAGCATCAGACTTGTGTTTGACAGTAAAGTAACATATTTTGTTCATGCCTCTCTCTAGATATTTCTTTCAGCAGACATATTGTCATCTTGATGTTCTGTAGAGGCTGGTTCATTCTTCCTCTGACAGCCTTCAACATCCCAAGATCAGAATATTTTCTCTGCTGGGGTCCATGTTTGCCAGCCCAACAAATACCATGAACCAAGCCACATCTGAGGTATTAAAAGATGATGCAATTAGTGATCATATTCTGAGTTCTTCCTCATTGTCTTTTACACAACAAAGCTCATTCAACAGTTTATGCTTGAGTTTGAGTAAGTACTATTCATTGGTGAATTATCTTGCAGAGTTCATGTTACTCCCAAATCATGGTTTTCTTTCCCATCTTTAGAATAGCATGAATGAACTCAGGAAAACACAGTCATAATTACATACACACACACCACATACATATTTAAATAAAATACACTGTGTTTTACCTTTATCTATGTTCAGGAATTTACATCACGGATCTCCACATTAAAGCCAGTAGAGAGGGTACAGGCTTCAGCAGAGGAAGACAGCAGAGGATTCTCAACGTTTGTAGACTGAACAAAATAACTTCACTGTACCTCACTACAGCTCAATTAACACTATAGTAATTATTATTTGCTTTCTGTTTGCTTCATGTGCCGAGAAGGTGTGATATCCCTAGAGACAGCAATGGTTTCTGTCAACACAATCCATGTAAAGCATCATATAAAAGACAAACACACAAGCCCTAACACTCATACTCTTTGTACAGTTCAATTAAAATATTCAGAATGAAAACTGTTAAAAATTATCAACTATAAACTCTTACATCTGTGCTGTCCACCCATGATTATTACTTATGAAGACCTAAAGGATACTGAAGAGAAAATGGTTCAGGCAAGGACACTGAAGTTGACATCTAATCATTCTTTGGTCATTCTTAATTTTGTCTTTTCAAACTCAATATGTGAACATTTACAAACTTCCAGGGTCTTGAAACATATGGCTGGATGTACTTGTATTGGGACACACAGTGAAGGATAGAGGGGACCTTATTTCTCTAAGAGGTTCATAATGTATGAACTCCATAAGTGATTCCTCTATGTCTGGTATCTATTCAAGCCTTTCAAACATGGAAGTAGACATCACCATTAGAGGTTTTGTAAGGTCATAAATAAGAGAAATCATCTACTCTACTATAGTTCATTTTGATTTAACAAGTACTGTAGGTTAAAATATGAGTCTTTCTTTAAAACATTCTTGATTTTTTATATTAGCCCCATGATTACAATGGGGCTAATATAAATGATTTATTGCATTGCCTTATTATGCTCTACATTGAAAGTTCCATGCTTATATAAGAGACTGGGTTTATCTCGTTCATAACATATATATCACATCTATCTCTCAGAGTTTATGACATAAATTAGAATATTATGAATTTTACTTATAGTAAATTACTGAATGCATAATGAAGACATTTTCGTGGGGAGCATGACATAACAATCAGTACTTTAAAAACATAAAGAGAAAAGTAAATAATAATAATCTCTGCTTTACAAGTTTTAATATTTTTCATGATGCCTATTAAGAATTTGTGAACACAGAGCTGCAAGAATCCATTTCTAATGAATCAGAGATGTCATGAGTTGTAACAGCATTATTCTTTTGCCCATTGTAAATTTGGATCATACAAAATAGAGATTCCAAAGTTACATTTCACAACACGATCAGCTGTTGAATTTCAGATCCTATCACGTCTGCAGATTCCCTCACATTTACCAAGGTCCATTGAAAAAATATCTTAGTCCAGGAATCTACTTATAAAAACTTAGCTCAAATGTGTCAACATCACCAAATTAAGACAGATTTGAAACTAATATTTATCAACAAATTACCCACCATAAACATTTTCATCTGTTATTTTATAAAGTTAAATGATTCAGAATAAACATATACATATGTCCTTAAATATATGGGTGAATTTTACCTTTATGTTTATCCATGCATCTAAGAGTCATGTGTGCCATGCAATATGAGTGAAAAGCTCTGTGCATCTCACACCACTGAGCAGATTTATGTGTGTATCAGACTCCTGACTTGTATAGACTGGATGAATCATGCTACCTGTTAGAGTATAAAAGAGCAAACATTAGTGAAACTGATAATACTCCTTGTGGGGGTAACTCAACCAAAGAAAGCACATCTGTCACAGAGGAGCAGTCTGCCAGCTTTTCACCAGGGGAAAAGCAATTAAATGATAATGTATCCCACATAAAGCCACTTCAATAATGTTCTCCACTCATTTAAATTCTCCTGGTTGGAAACATGTGCATAGATGGGACAAATGCAAAGTCACATTACAGAACCCGGTTGAAAACAAACATCTGGCATGAAATTCAAAACTGAGCAGACAAGGATGAAAACAGTGTAGTTCCTACATCCTTGGTCTTCCCAGTAGAGTAGGGAATATATCAAGTATTATATTTTGAAGTATGTTGTTGATTTGAATTAAATTGTCCCACAAACACCCATAGAGAAAGACAACTATTAGGAGGTATGGTTTTGCTGGAGTGTGTGTGGCCTTGTAAGTGGAAGTATATTACTAGGGTGGATTTTAAAGTTTCAGAAGCTCAAGTCAGATCCAGTTGCTCCCTGTCACTTCCTGCTGCCTGTGGATCAAGGTGCAGAACTCTAAGCTACCTCTCCAGGACCATGTCTGCTTGCCTGACACCATACTTCCTGCCATGCTTATAATGGACAAAAATCTCTGAACTGTAAGCCAGCTCCAACTGAGTGGTTTTCTATACAAGAGTTTCCACGGTCATGGCGTCTCTTTGTGTTTGTCTCTTTCTATTTGTCAATAGAAAAAGACAGGAAGTAACTGATGAAGCTGAAGCAGAAACTACTGCATAAAAAGCAGAAAAATGCATAGAGCCTTGTCAGATGAGATACATTAAGAATTTTAATCTTTACCTGGCAATTGGGAGGAATGTAGGAAGTTTAAAAAATAGTGTAGTTTCCATCTTACACAGAATACTTGAAGAGCTAAGTATTTAGCTTAGTGGGGAGAGCACCTGTATCACATGGACCAAGTCCTAGGTTTAATCCTTTGCACTGCACAAGCTGGATGTTCTGGATCACAGTTGAAATTCAAGTTAGAAGTTAGACTAAACTATATTATGAGAAACACCTAATTAAAACAGGCAGATAAACAAAATAAAATAAACAAGAGAAAATGCACTGAGATTTGATTTAGGAAAAGAAGACTAGCTATGATGTATGAAATAAAATTATTAAGAAATAGATGTCTTTGTTCCCTTGACTACATGGGCTATGTTGATATATCATCCATGCATGCTATCGACATGCGCTCATGAAATGATGGCTCATGAGGCCCGTTCTTCTGTCTTAACATATTTTTTCTCACCATTTCCCTCCTATCTGAATTCAGTGACTTCACCTTGGTTATTTGAATTTGATGTGTATAGAGTATTTACATAAGACATTTGCCAGCACTATAGAAATGCTTCAAAAAAGATAACCTCTTACCTGCATACTCATTTGACATACTCATTGATGTCAAACTGCATTTTTGTGCTTCTCATAGTATAAAATAAAACACTGCTAAAGGCCTAACTCCAAGGACTAATTCATTGGGAAAGTTTATTTTATGAGAAAAGAGCTTTACTGATAAAAATCATTATTGTTCATAAAAGTATTTGCTTTCAAAATATTTTATGTTGTTCTTTTATTTACATTTCTTCTTTTGCAAAAAGAAATATAATTATATTTTAAAGAATAAAAAGAAAATTTAAGAGAGCAATTGAAATTTTAAGAGAAGTGAATGAGGGGTCTATGCAAGGCATTGCATACACAGTCAGGTAAATAATAAGCACCAATATAATTTAATTATTATTATAGTAATTTTTAAAAATATTTTATTGCAAAAACCCTTCTATACCCAGGTCTCCATGTCTTAGCTATTTTTAACTTGGTTATGAACATTTAGCTCAAGATATTGAAATGAAGTGATTGATTCCTGGGTCAGAAATGACAGAACACTGACTTACAGATGGAAGTCAGATGGAAGTGATTTTTTATTCCTGTCCCAAGGCATGTCCACATTGCATGCTAAAGCTCATTATTTATTAATACATCTGGAAGTACATACAGTACACCAAATATTGGTTCTGAGAGAAGCAATAGGAAATCAATTACCTTTGATTTTGTGAGACAATATCAAAATTAATCATTAAACACATAATAAGATCAGGTGGCTAATCTAAGAACAATCAAGTAGAAAATATCTGTCTGAAATAAGGACTGACAAGAGTGTTGTTGATTTAGGTAGTATTCTCCTCAGATGATTTTCAGAGTTCTTGTCATCTGAACTAAGCAACTGTCTCAAAAAAGAGAAACTATATTGCCAAGAACACTCTGAATAGAAGAGAGAGTTAATGCCAAGGTCTTGAGCTACTGGATTACTTGGATCTGAAAATATTCATGGAGATCACAATACATGCAGTAGACTGAGCATGGAAGAATGAGTGCATGAAATGAAGAAAAAATATAGAAAGAGCATGTCATAAACTAGATTACAGAAACATAATCAGGTTGAATGTGATATGCACTATTGATACATGTGAACAGTGTGTCAACATGAACCGAATAGAGAGGGGCTGACTGGATGTCTCATCTAACATTGTGAAAGGTCTCCTGATAAACTAGTAGAATCTTTCTACCACATTTCAGAGGTGAGTTAATTTACATGGATTACTCAATCTCTCATTTTAATTGAGGGTTTGTGTGTGTCTCTGTGTGTGTGTGTGCACTCCCATGTATATATACTATCATGTCTTTGTGGAGATCAGAGTACAACTTTTAAAAGTTGTTTGTCTCCTACCATATGGATTCTGCAGTTTGAACTTGGTTCATCAGGGCTGTGACATCGCCTTTACATCTCACTGGCTGGAGTAAATAGTTTCAGCTAATGAATTAACTATTGCTTGGAATGCTACTATATTCCAGTCATTGATTAAACTCTGGAAGAATCCAGTGATCTAGACAAGAAAAACTGATATTTTCAGGCATTGGCATTTAAGTAGAAAATGAAAACATTATCCTAAAAACACAGTACAGAGTGAAAAAGTGCTATATGTACAAAAATATTCAGTAATCACTTGCATGATTCTGCTATCATTAATTCTCATAGCTAGACTTGTGCTGGCCATTTTAAAGTGCAGTTCTGTGGTGCACATGGTGACAGAGCCTGTGAAGGAATATAGAATGCAGCTTTTGATTTTGCCAAGTCTGGAGAAAATAGCAATAAAGTCAGGAAAACATTATTTTGTTGTTGTTTTTAACTAAACTCAGTAATTTGAATAATATCCCCCTAAATGAGGCTAGGGAACTTCCACAGAGAAGTCTAAAGTCCTTTGCTGATGCTTTTCCATTATTTCCCCCTGTTTCTGGAACTTGGCACCTGAAGCACAATGCATTATGCATAACCAAGCACGCTTTGCACAGAAAAAGGATTGCTTTTCAATGTTTCCCTAGTGCTTAACTTCAAAATACCAGCAGGTATGACATCAGGACTGTGCTTTATTCATGCTCTTGATATTGAAACCATCCTAAGTGGCACATATAATCAAGGTATTTTATATTCAATGTAAATATAAACATTCGCATATATACAAACAGAGAAAAAGAAAGAAATAGACAGATGGAAACAAGGATATACTTGGTAGCCATGAGCAAAAGGTTGTATCTACAATCCTATACTAGATTGAACTATAGAACTGTAGGCAGTATCTAACCTAGCAACACTGTTGGCAAAGTTCTATGAAAACTCTTGAGTGCTTAAAAACTAAGTTTACCTCTGGAGAAATGACTCTGTTGAAAAATTGTTTACAAAGCAAGCATGAGGATCTGAGTTCAGATTCCATGCACATAAGAAACAAAACATAGTGACATGCCTATAATCCCATTGCTGAGAAAGTTGGAGTCAGGAAGATTCATTGAGATTACATGTCAGACTCTCTGAATTAGGTGTTGAGCTCTGCATTCAATGAGCTCAAACGGTAAGACTTAGAATAATTGAGAAAGACAGCCCATATCAACATCCTGCCTGAATATTGTACACACTTGTCAATGTATGCATGTCAACTATATACCCAGACATGTGTACAAGCACATTAGCATATACAAATATAACACACATATACACAAAATTCAGGGGGATGAATATGAGTATGTAATTTTTGATTCAAATACCATGTGCTTAGATACTTGATACTTTAAAGACAAAAAATAAGATTAAAAGGAGCTGTATATTTCAAATTGAAAGAAATATCTGCTTTTCAAAAAGCAAGTAATTCTTAATGCAAAATTAAAGCAAATCTAGAATGGATAGTATAATCTATAAGTGCTTCTTTGAATTCAAAGACAGCATAGATCAGTGTCAACTAAAATGATGAGAAGATATCTATGATGAACAACTAGATTTGAAATGATCTTTGAAGATTGCAAAAGATTCAAAGGTCCTTTTGAAATACCATTCCAGAGATAGAGACATTGTCTGAAATGTGGGCAATCTTAAATCTAAGGAGTAGCCACAAAACACTCAAAATCTGTGATGGCAGAGAGAGGTGAATTTGACAATATGTAAATTATTTTCTGATTTTAAGAAGTTCCTAAACAGTGATGTCATTTCAATGATCCTGTAGGCTCCTTGTCTGTTTCTTATTAAACTCCTTGTTAGTAGTTTTTCTTTCCACATTGTATTATCTTTCTCCCTACTTCTTCACACATACTGTGCCACTTTTTGTCATCACATCTGTTTCTTCTCTATGTTTTCTCTCATTTATGATTCATTTATGTTCATAGACACATGCATGTAATCTTCAGTACTCCAGTTCCCAAACACCTGTAACCCAATGCGTATAAAGGGTTCCTTCATTCTTTGTTTTACCTTCCATTATTGTAGATAATGTAAGAGGAATAAAAATCTCATAATTATCTTTCTAAAAAACTCATGGAACATCTTGGAAAAGAGGGTATAAGGCATAGCTTGGGGAAGAGTGCTATAAAATACTGCCCTCTCAATATGACATGCCTGTTACATACATGAACTCAAAAACTAGTAACCTCACAAAATCTGGCCAAATTAAGCCAGTTAAAAATTCTGTCTTGGAGTGCATGAAGATCACTTTGCTTGTTGAGTTGCAGAGGCACTTTTTGTTAAGCCTGGATAGTTGAGCTTGTACCCTGGGTCACACATGGTGGAAAGAGAGAGCCAACTTCTGCAAATTTTCTGCTGACTTTCACATATCCTAGAGTGCACATCTACACACACACGCACACACACATGCATATGCACACATGCACACACAGAGAAAGAGCGAGATAGAGATAGTTTTTCTTCCTTTAGTAAAGCATTTATTATTTAATAAAGGCAACATGAAGAAGGAATAAGTTCATTTTCAACTGATACATCAAGTACATCACTGAAATCACGGCAGCAACTTATGGCAGCATATAGGATAATTTACTCCTTGTCTGCTTGATGCAGAAACACATCACTGTTCAACCATAATCTTTCCTTTCTTTGTTTATACCCAAGTTTTTGGGTTAATTCTCTATATAAGATACAGTACAATATAAAATTCCCAATTTGAAGTAGAGAAGAAGCATATTGAGAGGGTTTGGAAGGAGGAAATTGAATCCAAAAGTGTAAAACTGAAGGAAAGAAAGCATCCAAAATGAAAAGTAAAATGTGTAAATATTATATTTTGTTGTATTTTTTCAGTTGTTTATTTTGTTTTGTTTTATTTTAAATATATAGAAGTAAAGAGTTGAGATGTTAGACTTTGAAAAATAAAAAAGTAACTTAAAATTTAATACACTGGGAATTTTTAAAGCTTGTACCTCTGAAGTCTAGTAATTGTTGTTGAATGCATAAATAATTTCATAAACACATATTCATAAATATTACTTGTAGAATGTCTTCTAGTGACATTAGAAGCTATACTTGTAATGTCTCAACAACAGGACTTCCCAAATATGAGCTGAATGAGGATGAGAACAACAAGCCTTTCAAAGTGTCAGGGAAAATCCAATGAAGGATCAAAACTATCCAAAGAAACTACAGGCAACTGAGTGAAGCTGGTAACCAGAGCAATGGTCCTCTCTAGGGAAGTGTACTCCAATTGCCTGTGCCAGGCAGTCACCCCTGAAATCATATATTTAAGCCTATATGGACACAACAGGTCATTATTTCAGACTGTCTTAATCCAGAAGGGGAAAATAAGGGTAAACTTACAGTCAAATAAAAGAAAAGGCAAAAGTTAGCAGTATAAATCAAATCCTGTAGCTCAATATCTAGCAGGTTGAACAAATAAAAATCTGGACCACAGAACTTACAGGCCCAACTTTCAAGCTCTACCATTTACAGCACAAACCACTTGTTGCATTGGTTAAAACAAGCTTGAATCTGAACCTTCTGCTGTCCCGTACGATCATAGCTGTCTTGTTTACATCATCCCTAATACCTGGTGTCTATATTGCAACTACACATACACGAATGGCCTCTTTTCAAGGACTCTGATATTGCCATATGGTACCATGCCTCAGCTTCTCTCAATGACTTCTTTAATTCTGCCATTTGTCCTGCAAATGAGACCCTGCATTCACAAAAGCCATATCAGAGTCTCACAGAATGGATTCTAACCCTGGTACAGGTGCTTAGTTTCTCTCCATGACCCTAGCTTCTCTTTCATGCCTTATAAACCAATACCAGTTGGGAGACTTGTGTATTTTACTTTCCAAGTTCTGCTTTCAGCTTGAGATCAAGCCTTCCTGCCATTAGATCACAGTTTCTTTTTTTAAATTTTATTTATTTATTAAAATTTTAAAAATACCAATCCAAGTTCCCACCTCCTACCCCACCCCCATTCAATCCTCTGAGAGGTTAAGGCACATTGTTTTGTGGAACTCCAAGGTTCTCCCTACTACTTCTAGGATTAGCAAGATATACATCCAAAGAGAGTAGGATCCCAAAAAGTCAGTACGTGCAATAGGGATAAATCCTGGTGCAACTGCCAGTGGCCCCTTAGTCTGCCATGCAACTGTCAACCACATTCAAAGGGTCCTATGCTTGTTTCTTCCCAGTCTGGCTAGAGTTGTTGAGCTCCCATTAGCTCAGGTAGACTGTTTCAGTGGATGGACCCATCATGGTTTCGACCTCTGTGCTCATATTCTCATTCCTCCCACTCTTCAACTGGACTTTGAGAGCTCAGTCCAGTGCTCTGATGTGGTTTCTGCCTCTCTTTCTGTCAGTTGCTGGATGAAGGTTCTATGGTGATATTTAAGATATTCATCAGTCTAATTACAGGGCAAGTCAAGATCATGCCCCTCTCTTCTAATACATAGGGTCTTAGCTGGGGTCATCCTTGTATATTGCTGGGAATTTCTCTAGAGCCAGAAATCTACTAACCTTCTAATTGCTCCCCCAATAAAGATATCTCTTTTTTGCTTTCATCTCTGTCCTTCCTCCATCTCAAGTTCTCCTCAACCCTCCTATTCTCCCCTCCTCTTCTTTTTCCAACATCCCTTCTTTCCTGACCCCTATGCTCCCAATTTTGCCAGGTGATTAAATTCCATTGGTCAACCTCTCTGTCTTTATGCCAGTACCAATCTGTTTTCATTAATGAACTCTGTAAAAGAGCTTGATGTCAGGGATGTGATGTTGTCTCCTTAGATGTTAAAAATGACTTTGACAAAATCTACCATTCCTTCATGATAAAAGTTTTGGAGAGACCAGGGATATAAGGGACATACCTATGCATAATAAAAACAACATACAACAAGCAAATAGCCAACATCAAGTTAAATGAGAGAATCTTAAAGAAGTTCCACTAAAATCAGGGCCAAGACAAGTTGCACACTTTCTTCATATCTATTGAATATAGTACTTGAAGTTCTAGATAGAAAAATATATAACTAAAGGAGATGTAGGGAACACAAATCTGAAAGGAAGTAAAAGCATCATTATTTGCAGATGACATGACAGAATACATAAGTGATCCCCCCATAAATCTACACAGGAACTGCTACAGCTGATAAATACCTTTAGTCTGGGTACAAGATTTAACTCAAATAATTCAACAGCCATCCTATATACAAATGAAAAACAGGCAGAGAAAGAAATCAGGGAAACATCACCCTTCACAATAGTCTCAAATAATATAAAATATCTTAGTGCAACTATAACCAAGCAAGTAAAACCTGTATCACAAGAACTTCTAGTCTTTGAAGAAAGAAAGCTGGAGAGAGCTCCCATGCTATGGATTGGTAGGATTAACAAAGTAATAGATTACTTTTTTACCAAAAGCAGTCTACAGATTCAAGGAAATTCTTATTAAAATTTCAAGTCCTTGTAAAACCTTATAAGAACAATACTCACTTTATATAAACAAAACAAAACAAAAATATAATAGTTAAAACAATCCTGTACAAAAGAAAAAAAAGAATTTCATTTCAAACTCTAATGCAGGACTATAGTAATAAATTTTCATAGTATTAAAATACAAACAGACAGATGAATCATCAAAGAATCAGCAATAAATCCATACACATACAGAAACCTGATTTTTAACAAAGAATCCAAGATTCTATAAAGAAAAAAGAAAGAATGAAAGGAAGGAAGGAAGGAAGGAAGGAAGGAAGGAAGGAGGGAGGGAGGGAGGGAG
>LOJH01027861.1:17995-28571 GCA_001685095.1 Ellobius talpinus
TCTCTTTATTTAACCAATGAAAGTAACACATAGACAGAAGACCCACCTACATCAAATATTTAAAAGTGTTAAATATCCTTACCATTAAGGTAAATCAAATCAAAACTACTCTGAGATTCTACCTTTACCTGTTTAAATGACTAAAATGAAAAACACAAGTGACAGCTCATGTTGAAGAGAAGGTGGAGCAAAAAGAACAGTCCTCAGTTGGTGGGAGTGCAAACATGTACAGCCATTGTGGAAATCAATATAGCAGTTTCTTAGTAAATTGGAAATTGATCTACCTCAAGACTCTTGGGCATATATCCAAAAAGATGCTCCATCATACCACAAGGACACTTGCTCAACTATGTTCATAGTAGCTTTTTTTGTAATATCCAGGACCTGGAAACAACCTAGATGTCCATTAACTGAAGAATAAGTAAAGAAAATATGGCACTTTTACATAATGGAGTACTACTCCATTGTTAAAGAAAGAAAAGCAGAATCATGACATTTGAAAGTAAATGGAAGGAACTAAAAGAAATCATCCAGAGTGAGGTAATCCAGACTCAGAAAGAAAAATATGGTATGTACTCACTTTACTTTACAGCTAATATCCACTTATAAGTGAGGATACACCGTGCTTTTCTGTCTAGTCTTGGTTAGCTCACTCAGGATGGCTAGGTCCACAAACCCAGTGTGGCTAAGTGTCAAGGTGGGTTCGTGGGGAATGCTTGACTCTCACTGGGAAGAGGAATTAGAGGGAATTTCATGGGAGGAGCTGGGTAGGTTGGGATGGAAACATGAGGGATCTGGTGAGGGTAGGGAGGGGAAAGAAAGTACTGAATAAGTCTTCAGGAAAAGGGCTCATTTCAGGGTTGGGTAGAAACCTGGTGCAAAGGTAACTCCCGGGAATCTACAAAGATGGCCTCAGCTAAGACTGCTAGCTATAGGGGATATGTAGCCTTACCCGGCCACCTCCTGTGACCAGCAAAACATGGGAATGGAAGAATTGGGTCACTACCTCAGCCTCATGACCTTCAACATATAGCCTGTCTTATCTATGGCATGTGCAGGCATAATGGTAGCATAGAAATTGGGGCAATGGCCTTGACTTGCGCAGCCTGAGACTCATGTCAGGAGAGTGAGCCTCCTCCTGATACTGCCTAGAGCTCCAGGCTCCAGAGGCTTAATGGTCCAGAGGTCTACCAAACACAACTAGGGAAAAAAAGTCAATGTAATGATGCATAATGATATTCTGCAGTACTCATTGATTGGTGCCAAAACCAATAGTCATCAAAGAGGCTTCATCCTGCAACTGGTAGAAATATATGCAGACCCCCGCTAAGTAAAATATTAGGCTGAGATAGGAAAATCCTTCTAAAGAGAGGGAGAACTGGTTGTACAAATCAGAGGGGCAAAGGACACCACAAGAAAATGCACAGAATAAAATAACTTGGGATTATAAGGGCTCACAGAGACTGATTGACAACCAGGGAGCCTGCATGGGATGGACTTAGGTCCTTTGCATATATGTGACAGTAGTGTAGCTTAGTCTGTTTGTGGAACTTTAACAGTGGAAGCAGGGACTCTCTCTGACTTTAGTGCTGGCTTTTGGGTTGCTATTCCTCATACTGGTTTGCCATGGTCAGCCTTAATACAAGGCAAGCTGCATAGCCTTGCTACAACTCAATATGCAATGTACTAAAGGTGTATATGGGAGGCCTGCCATATTCTGAATAGAAATGCAGGAGAATGGATGGGGGGATGCAGGGATGGACTAGGATGAGAGAAGGTTCAGGAAACTGGGATTGGGATGTAAAACAAATAATTTTAAAAAAAGACCTAATAAAAAGAAATTTCTTGCAATCTGAAGCAAAATAAGTGTTTTGTTAATCTAAATATATATGCATGAGCAAACAAAAAAGTAGTATAAGAAAGATCATAACTTAATACAATGAGCAGCTCATTCCCTGCACCCTCCAAAGGAGTGTCTTACTTCTTGCTCTCAATTTACTGTTGGACAAAATACCCAGGGTTGCATCTCAGTACCTTCCCATTAGAGTTGCAAGATATGAACAGTTTCATCTCATGTAAGATAGAAAATACAACACTTATTATATGGAATTATCCTAGGAACTGAACAATTTCCTATAAAGAACCCAATGTCTAGGTAGTTTCAAAAGTATCAGATGACTATTAGCTGTGATAACATTATAATGATTCTCTGAAAATGACTATGTATATGTGTATATGTTTATTTCTCAAGGGGCCAAAGAGGAACAAATAATCTGTTATTTGAAGACACACAAGAATTTGGCTCCCTAAATGTTACCTCCTCCTGTTATGTGATATTCTTCCCTCCCTTTGACAGTTTTTCCTTATGTCCATTTAAGAATCTTCCAAAGAAAGAGATTTTATTCCTAAAATCAATCATCTTTTTTAAGTGTAATTTTTTCCTTACTAGAGTTGTGAATAATCATATAGTCACAGAAAAAAAGCATAGATCTGAAATGGTCCTTAGGGATCCATAGAGACCATTTGCCTCATTTTTCATATGAAACTGATACTTGAATAATAAATGCAAGTGTTCACGATTATTTTCCACAAGAAATATGAGACAAAATTGAAGCTCTGATGTCTTTCATATATATACACACATATATATGCACACACACAAATATGTATGTATATGCATAAACATATAGTGTGTTTGTTTGTGTCTGTGTGTGTATTCCTGGGTATGTGGGTGTATATCCCTGTCAAATGCTTTTCGTGAATGAAAACACATCTGCTCAATTACATACCCAGGAAAAAAACAGAGCAGGCTATATTCAAACTATGAGCCACTAAAACACTTTTTATTTTAAATTTTTAATACTATCAACCAAATTTGCTTTAATCTTTTCCTTATCTTGGTTAAATTTAGAAAAGTTTTCCCCTGAATATGAGGTCTTCAATTGACCTTCTTTAGAACATTTAATTTGGAGGAGTCATAAGTTTAAATTACTTCCCTGAGCCTTCGAAATATAAACAGAGTCTAGCCTGTTACCATTTTACAAGTTTTAAAAAAATGCTTTTCTAGAGGACCTGGGAGCACGTGAACATTAAAGTATGTCACATTCCCATCTCTCATTCTTCAAGGGAGTATAGGAGTCAAGGTTCGTTAAAGAAACATTAGCAAGTGCAATGAAGATGGCCACACTTTGATATACCTCCCGACCAATTTTCTATAGCAGTTTTCCCTTCTCTTTTTACAATGTTAAAGAAAGGCCCAGATTCCATTTTTTTCTTCAGTAGAGTTTAACTGGATTTTCTTAAGCTCTCTTTCTTCTGTCACAGTAGCCTGGGCAAGAACAACAAAAACATGCATTGTCATTTTTAAGAAGTGTCCCTGCAATTTTATTTTGATACCATACAGTTCAGGAGAAAAGGTTGCTCTGGTATAGTTTCCCCTGTCTTTTAGGAAAGTGCATGCAAGTTAACTGGAAGCAGACCAAATATTGCCAATTCATTTGCATTTAAATTGTCCAAATGGCATTTGGTAGGAGCTATTTGATGTCCAAAGAGGCTTTGGAGGCTTTTAAACTTCAAAACAGAAGGTCAGAATTGATTAGCAGGAAAAAGAGCCTCTGTACTAAGTGGCAGAGTTGGTTCCAAGCTTCTGAGCTAGGGGCTAGGATCACTCTAAAGCCCTAGAGAGAGGTGAATCACATCGGCTCACTCCAGGAAGCAAAGCGAAGCAGGACTGGGCAAGAGGATGGACACTGTCCTGAACTATTACTTTTTCAGATGCATTGGTACAGCCACCTCTCCTTTTCCATGATTTCCTGAGGAAACAGCAGGAAAGAATTAGCACACCAATAATCCTCCACTCTCTTCCTACACAATATTTACATATGCTAAAACATTTTTCTACCCATTGACATGTCTGATATCCACGGTTTATCTGAATCGTAGAGAAAATTGGAATTAAAAAGTGTCATGCAAGCGTGGTGATCCCTTGTTGGAGTACTCTGCATTTAAGATTGTGGTTCACCGTGTCTGGATAGCTCTCTGAGCTTGGCATAATATGGAGAACTCAATTTGCAGCAGGATTCTCCCAACCCCCTCCACAACCCCACCTTATTTGGACAGTGTTTATAGACCCCAATATCTGACCTAATTTGGAAGCTGTCCCTGAGTTTGGATGCCTAACATATCTGGTGTGACCTCTGACAGTTTCGTGCAAATGCTTCCTTCTGCTGCTTATATGAAAGCTACGTGTTGAGCTTCAGCTGTACGATAGGACCATGATGCCAAATGCAAATTAGGTGATGTCCCAGCTGCTGTCCCTATCCTATATATATTTCCCTCACCCTAAAATGGAGTTGAGCTCTCTCACTGAAGCTGACTCCTGGAACACTGTTTCTGTCATACTCTTAGGCTGTAGAAAACCTTGCATGTTGTCTTTGTTCGCTGAGTCCTCTTGGACTGGTAGACAATGGACCACAAGCAAAAGGGAGACTTCACACCTTCTCACAATTCCAATATTTCTGAGACTAAAGGAAGGAGGATTGGAAGTACAAAGTCAGTCTCGGTTATGTAACAGGACAAGACAAGCCTGTGCTTTGAACAAAAATAGAGAAAAGCATGCCTGGTGCAATGTAGGTCAAATTATACAATTAAAAATGCTATACTAAGAAGAATGAGAGGAATTCCTCTAAAAAGTTAAAGAAATTAGAAAATGGATAAAATGTTTGTGTTTCATGCTTTGTATGTGATATGTTACTGGAAAATACTGTGAAAAGGCTTAGGTGTAGGAGAGTATTAAGCAGAAGTAAACCATAATGATACTGTTCTTGTGGGGCATCAACAATTGTAACCATGGCAGTAGGTATTAAAAGGAATGCGTAAAGCAGAATTTGTGAGAGACAAGCATTATGGGATGCCCTTTCTACCAGATTCCAGATGGAACAGACTCTCTCCCACAAAAGACCACAACAGACAGAAGAGAGGCCAAATACACAGGCTAAACACCAAACTTAATCTTCACATCATCAAACTCCTGTAAATTTTTGCAAAGCAGTGTGCATTTGCCTGCTTTGTACCCATGCCTGTGTGTTTAGTTTATATAATCTTGCTTTATAGATCAACAGTGATAAAATGGGTCTTGGGAATAATCTTGTTCAATTTCTTTGTTTTACTACTAAACACAGTTTGGTGAAAAGACGGAAAGTGAAGAAGTTTAACAATGTCACAAAGCTATCTTTGACAGATATGGAGTAGAATTAGAGTTATGACCTTCTAAGAAACGGAATTAAGAAACATACTGAAATTGAGTACACTGCATTTTAGAAAAAGAGCACTAACTTTCTTAATTAAATCATGAGACCAAAATTGTAAATGCACATTATTAAAGGATTTTTTCCAAGACGCATTCAAGAGGCGCAAATAAATTGAATTTAGACATCATTTATTTACATTAACTCATTTAAAAGCCATAATGGGAGAAGTCTAAGAAGCAAATACCCTAAAATATAAAATAAATAATATTTCCTGAGTTTCTGCACTCTATTGAGCAGGAGGAACACTGACATCTTAGAAATTACTATTCCAGTGATAGTAGAAATGACATGAACAAAACAAAGAGAGAATTGGCAAGAGTTGGGAAGGGGGAAGAACAGGAGAGGTAGAAACAAAGAGAATGGGAACTCTTGCAGATAGTGCAGCTCATTGCAAATGATTCTCTTGTTCCATGCCCTTGTTTAACCACCTGGGCTATCTGGTATCAGACCCAACACAAATGCACCATTATGCTACACTAGCCCTGCCTGGATGGTGTCACAAGAAAGGAATGAACTTCCTGGACTATCTCTTGTTTACAAACAATTCAATATTCCAACAAAACCCCAAAAAATGATTAAGATGGAAAAAATGAACATAACTCTTGATATGATGACACATGTTCAGTCTTATTCCTACTCCTGTATCTCTCTTTCTCTGTCTCCGTCACACACACACTCACACACACACACACACACACACACACAGAGGTACTCACATACACTCAGACACACATCACATCTTTTGTACTTAGAAATATCATTTAGAGCATGTGGAAGAAAACGTTTTCTCGGGATTAGTCAGAGTACAGATATGATAATCAAGTTATACATTCGTGCAAACAAAGATGATGAAAGATGCTAAAAATCAGCATTAAATTTCTTGAATTATCATTTAAAAATGAAAATGGTGATAGAGGAACTCCAGCTTGAGTCTCTACTCCATGTTTTCATTTGTTTTATATTAATTTATTCACTCAGGAAATGTAATTCTAGAATATTCACTTCATATCAAATGAATTCTGTTTATTTCCTGTTTGAACAATTGTAAATCAGCAATGGGGAAGCATTATTTTATTACAGAGTTTACATAAAGCAGGAACGTAAGACAAACTTATAATTGGGCTAAAGAATTTTTCTTTGATTAAGGGCACTTGCTGCTCTTTCAGAAGAAGACACAAATTTTAGACCCATGCAGCTCCTGTCTCCAACTCCCAAGAATTGAACTCTTCATGCATTCATGTGCTTATACCCACATGGAGGGACATAAGCCTACCATTAATTAAAAATAATAAAAATAATAAAACTTAAAAAATGTATACTCTACAGTAGATAAGCATTCTCTAAAAGAATATTGTGGGTTTTGCTCTAGGTAGGTTTTCTTGCTTCCATGTTTTAAAATGATTCATTTAAAATATATGTTTGTGTGACTCCATAACTGTATGTAGGCCTGTGCATTATATTATTGGTCACTGTGAGCAGCTGATGTGGATGATAGGAATGGAAGTCAGGTTCTCTTTAAGAGCAACACATTGCAGCTTTTGAGACATCTCTTTTGTCCACTTGCTCCCATTATGCAGAATAAACTGGAGACTGAGGACAGTAAGCAACTTGACCAGCATATGGTTAGTACCTCATAAATAAAGGACCTGTAACTTAATTTGTCTCCAATCCCAAGTTTATTTATTGATGTGTGGTTGCTTCCATCATTAAATACCTTAAGTTATTGAAATATTGTTTTCTGTGGTATCCATTATGCTTGAAGTATTTTCCCTCACACCCAAAACCTGTTATAAATTCACAACCATTTCCATTCCTTTGAAACTTCTTCCTATGCCTGTTTTAGCTGTAAAATTTTACCTGAATCTACACAAAGTGGAATATTGTTTATTCCCTTTATTTTCTTCCTTACTTCCTTCTTTCCTCTTTGTTCTTTCTTTCATTTTCTTTCTTTCTTTCATTCATTCTTTCTTTCTTTCTTTCGTTTGTTCGTTCATTCATTCATTCATTCTTTCTCTTTCTTTCATTACTTCTTTCTCTCTCTTCTCTCTTTCATTCCTTCCCTATTTCTTCCTTTCTTTCCTTTGTCATTCCTTCCTTCTTTCTTTCTCTGTCTTCCCTTCCTTTCTTCTTTCTTCCTTTCTTTCCTTTATCCTTCCTTCTTTTTATCTTTCCTTCTTTCTTTCCTTCTTTCTTTCTTTTTTCTTTCTTCCTCCCTTCCTTCCTTCATTTCTTCTTTCTTTCTTTATCCTTTCTTTCTTTCTTTCTTCCTTTCATTTTTGTTTTTAAAGAGTCTAATTACATAACACTAATAAGCCTGGAACTCACCATGTACATCAGGCTGGCCTCTAACTCACAGAGATACAATTGTCTCTGGCTCTGTTTCTTAAATGCTGGAATTAAATGTGTGAAACCCTTTGCCCAGACCAGAAATAGTGTTTCTTGCCTTTGGAACTTTATAACAGTTTATATCTACATTTCTTATCTAGCATACAACCCAATAGCACAGCTATTTACATAATTATCCGACAATTAATATTATTTCTGGCTCTCTGTGAGATTGAGAACACATGGAACATATACAAAATAGCAGTTGTTTAACCTTTAAACAAAATCTATGGGGTAGGTGCCATAGGCACTGTAATACTAGTTCTATGCTAACTGTTTGACAGCAACTTATGTGCCTCAGTTTCTTAATACTTATAATCAGACATACAAGTTTTACTTTTCTGGTCTTGGTTAGGCAGTTAATTTTCATTAATAGAGGACATTGGAAAAACTGGAGTGAAGAAAGGAAAGTGAGTGATATGATTATATATAAATTGAAAATTTTAATCTAAAAATAAGATAGAAAAGGGTTTATGTCTCATTATCTTATTGAGAATCCATCTAAATGAATGGGGGAAAACATTTTATTAAATATAAAGTGAACGAGTGAAATAAATCTTTTTCTGTTAAGAAAGATACTCCGAAAGAAAGAGTTCCAATGAAATTGAGGTTTATTCTATTACACGAAATGTTATTAGCAAGTATTTCTTGTTGAGTGTTTTATCTCTATTCCATTAAGTAATATAGGAATATGGGTTCCACTGGCTAATTCTGTCTTTACTATTCTATTTTTTTCTTTTGAATTGGTTCATAGGCTCAACAATGTTTCTGCTAACAAAAAAAATGTATAGTAAAGATTCACTGTTTTCATCTAAGACAGATGTTGCTAAAGGCACACAGCATTTCTTCAAATTTCAGGAAAAATGAATTAGTTCATACTAATCTATGATGTCTCCCCACAAAAAGAGAGTTTAGAGTGGGAAGACAAAGAACCAACTTAAACTGTATTTCTGTAAAAAGTTAATGAATATTCATGAAAATGCATAATTTCTAAACATTAGTAATCATTAAGGCATGAAAACTCAAAGTACATCAGATGGATAGGTTTTGTGTTGGCAGAATGGTCTAGAAGGCCGTTATCAGAGCAGTTCAATAAGTATAATGAGGCTAATTGATTGGAGAAATTCTTGTAGATGCTGATTTTGGGTATCAGTGGATTTATGTAAGGTTTTGAGAGCAAGTGCAGTTGTAGAATACTATACTATCAAAACAGATGATGTCATGCTTTTTCAATAGCACCTTAAAAATTCTTTCAGTCATCTGCTGTAGAAAGGCTCATTGTTTGTTGATTTGTTTTCCTTCTCTTAGCTACATGGCACCTGATTACATAGGCTATTAATACAGTGGTTATTCACACAGCAAATATTGTCAGGGTAGAAAGATTAAGAATGTTTTAGTTAAATACCATGGAGATGTCCCTTATTAAAGAGTGTTAGGTGATACTAGCACATACATATCACATGTGCAGACTTGGAAGTATCCAAGAGGACCTCAGGAGGACCTCATATGCAGCTGACTTTGAAACAAGCAGGAATATGGGGCTTATAGATGCAGATGTGCTTTCCAAATAAATGTCAGAAATTTGGTAGGATAAACACAGACAGCTAAGAGCAAGTCTACATTCCACAGCACTAACAGTTATTCGCTATTTCTTATTTATTTCCAGTGAAGAAATATTTTTGGAAACTCTTTGATAAATTTTAATTATTGAGTGTAATAAAAATATTTATAAGAAAACAGCTAGGAAGTAAATGAAAGGGAATTTAATTACCAGACGTTGCAAGAGGCATATGAACACAGTGAGGATCTTAGACAAGTAGATAGAGACAGAGTCTCATGACCTGAGTGTCAGCTCCCCTAAGGACACACATTAGCCACATGGGGCCACCTCAGTATTGTTGTCACATGTTACTAGGAGGAAGGTACTGCTTGGGTTAATTTTTAAACAGAGAATGTTCTGTTGTTACAATGTTCTGTATCTCAGCTTCACATAATCCCATGCTTACTTCTGGCTCCACAGGTATGGGCACACACTTGCTACACACAGACTGACATAGACACACACATGAAGAAATATGTATATTTGTATCCAAAATAATTAAAGTTATTTATATAATGGAGTCTATGAGAGCATGCCACAGGTCATAAAACACTGTTTTTTACAATAATGAAATATATATATACCCTCACATGTTATGATTCTTTTTCCAGTTCTCAGCCACCATGAAACCCCTGGAAAGTGATCCTTTTGCCACCACTCCAGGAGAATAAACAACTAATATTTAAATCTCTGTGGCTTACCACTCAGAAAGCCAACATGTATTAGTCTATAGGATGGCAGATCTATGAAGAAATAATTTCAACATTTGTCACTGGCATATGAAGTTGGGACTGGATTGGGGGTTACTTTGTAATAGATCCCATATTTAGAAAGGTTTAGACCTAACTTTGGCAATGAGTTCAACATTTTAGCCAATTAAATGCTATCATGTCTATGTAGAGAAAAAAATAAGATGAAAATCATTGATAAAAGAGAAATAATCTTGAAAACTTGCAGGTGCTGCTTTCTAGTATAATGATTTCTAAATCTGTCCAAAAAAATTATCTTGGGATATTTTAAAGCTTTTAAAGCCTAAACCACTCCAAAGACCTACTAAATCCCAATGTCACAGTATGGGACTTTGGTACCAAAATTTTGAATGTCTCTTATTCTAATGTATAGAAAAATGTTAAACCATTGCTCCTATTAATATGTAATGGGTTTCTCAATATTTACACAAGCCATCCATGTATAATTATAATAAGCTAACTGTAGTGATAGGGGAACGCAGGCCTGCTTTTTGTCCCACCCAGCTCCTGCACGACTAGCTTATACCCCGAAA
>LOJH01027862.1:0-17933 GCA_001685095.1 Ellobius talpinus
TATCAATGTAAATGAAGCCATAGAATACATTGAGTGCATCCTCTGGGCCTTAGACGTAAAATGAGTCACTAATAATCAAAAATTACATAAATGAACAGCAGACCATATACTAAAGTATAAATGCTTATTTTCTGAGAGTGGGAGTTGATGATTGATTCAGTTTTCAGGTAATGTAACGATGGTTGGCTAATTGGTAGGGGCTCTCTAAATTTCTATAACCACCTAGAATAACTACAGTACTCTGGAGAAACTAAAACATAAAAATGTAATTTGGATTTGGGTATATGATTGGAAATTTTTTTGATTTCTATTCTCTTGTATATGAAGAAACACATATGCATGCACACTTGTGTATGCATGTGTATTTGATGTGTGAATGTATGTATGCACGTTCGTGTATGAGAACACATGCAATTGGAATTACAGAAAAAAAGACATGAACTTGAAGGGAAATATAGTAGTGGGGACATGGGAGAAGCTAGAAAAGAGGGAGGGAGGATCTTGTGAAGAAACATTAAACTTGTGTATAAAATTCAAAAGAAAAGTGTGATCAAATATACCAGAAGAGTCTCTCTCTCTCTTTGCTTTCATTTTTTAAAATTTTATTTATTTTAATTTCCTTTTTAAATTCAATTATTATCTGTTATCAACATGCTTGGTTTCTTACGACATACAAAAGGATTTAATCCAGATGGGAGGGAAGACAACTAGTATGAACATGGAGGAGCAGAAGGAAAATGAAGGTAACCTTAATTAGGGTAATCAGGATATATTTTGTGAGAAAATAAAGGTATATTTTTAAAAGATAAAATGTACCCAAAATTGGGAAGTGTTAAGTACTGAACATTTACAAGTTCATAAGAAATTTTAATTTGTTTGACATGTATTTATGTAACCCCAAAATGTGATTACATAGTTAAAGCTAATTTTTGAAGCAGGTTTATTTTCATAACACTTATAGATACTCTTTTTCACTTCCAAGTATTTACTTCATCAAATTTTTTTTATTGGAATTAGTACAGATTTGTCTGTCTATGAATGGGACTTCCATAAAGTTACAAATATGCAAGGAATAAAATTTAGTCAAGTGACAAGTGAACCCTCACTTGTGATTATTTGTGCAGTAAAAGTTTTCAAATGTCATAGAATTGAAAAGAAATCATCAAATTCCAAGACAACTGCTTTTTGAAGTAGTGAGGTTGCTAGTAGTTGGAATGCATTCAACCATATGTAACATGTACCACTCAATGATTATATGAATATGTATGTCTCGAATGACTTAGGAATGGCTTCTATCTCATGCCATAACTAGATAGTGTAACTGATTACATCATTTTATTAGAGTCGATTGAAAATATGAAGAATATCCTACTTAGGTACAAACAGGAGACACAGAAGTCTTCAGTGAGGATATAGCTCTGGGAGTGTACAGAATTTAAGATTTGAGGTAAAGAAAGTGCTGTTTTCTGTCAGATACAGTGCCGTAAAAGAGCAGTTGACTAAAGATAACACAATATAAAATGCAAACTTGGTGAGAGTATGGAAAACACTAACTGATATGGAAGAACTCAGAAGGATCATTATAGGAGAGAGAAAGATGATAAACCCACCTCTACATCGAAATGTTATAATAATGTAGCAACAACAACATTTTTAAAAATCATGATCTGTGTTGAGGTTCAAATATTCCAGTCATTCACTCTTAACAATGCAGCCTATGGCACGTAGGAGATCTGGCTCAGAGCTCATAAAAGTGGGAGCCTGCCCCTCACCAGCTGCAGCACTTGGGAGAGTGAGTGGTCGCTGCACCTCGCCTGGGAAACAAACACAGTAGAGCTTACCCCATAGGTGAAGGTGTGGGACACCAAACCCTGAGCTCCTGAAAACAGAACTGGCCTCACCCCTTGATCAAGGAGTGAACTAGCCAGGACAAAGCTGGAGAGCTCAGCCTGGAGGTGAGGATCAGGGAGAAAAGCTGGGCTGAAAAGCCTGCAACTACCCAGGCTTCAGATCCAGGGTTATGAGTAGCTCCACCCCAAACTCTACCCATCTAGAACCTGCTGGAGCTTATGAAGGGGCACATGGTGTAGACCCAAAGCTGCGAAATATCCAGAACACAGGACGACAGCAGAATATCCAAGAGACATCCCTTTGAGGGCCCAGTATCGATAGTGTAGTAGAAATCAGAGGCCATGAAACAGACAAATGACTCCTTGCAATGAACACTTGCAAGCAAAGATATACGGATAAAGGGGTTTATTGCATGACACTGTGTCACACTTCAACTTCCAGAATGATATTTTTCCCTTTAAAGTTATTTATGTTGTGAGGGGAGGTTGCAAGGGCAGAGAGGAAGGATAGAAAGAAATGGACAAATGAATGGGATCGAGATGCATGATGTGAAAGACACAAAGAATAAATAAAAAGGGAGTTAAAAAAAGAAATAAAGTATTAAAAAAGGGGGGAGCAGACCTACGAGGAGTTGAGCATTAATGTTATCAAAATATATTGTATATAAGTCTGATTTTTTTTTAAAAAATTGACATTATATTAAATTAATATATTAAAGCTATATTAAAATTCCATATTTTAAATTAAAAGATAAATAATTTTGAAAGAGAAAATCACATACAAAATCCAGAGATTTGTCTATGTGTGGTTATAAAGATGTAAATGATACTCTAGAAAACAATGAATTGACTTAGAGGTAATACATACTCAAATATTATAGAACATTATTTTGTAAAATATATATCAAGAGCACTATTATAAGTATTGAATTTGTTCTTACTATAAGTTCATGTGTCATCAGAGTTAGAAGTTGAGGGCATCAAACAATAGGAAGGAGAACTTGTTATACCTTGAGATGTTGAGGAGTGAGCATTTCATGAGAAGAGTTGCTATGGGCAAGGGAGCATCATTGAAAAAGTAAGAAGAGAATAAAGTTCACTATTGAACCTCTGTAGAAATTTGAGGGAGAGAACAAAACTTGAGGTTGAAATGTTCTAGTGGAGAAAAAGGAGATTTTAAGCTTCAGAAATGCAAATATGGTATGAGAATGGATGAAGCAATAATGGAAGACAGAATACTTAAGCATACAAGTAGATATGAATAAAATGCTTGCTTCAATACCTTCTCTACTTGGAAAGTACATCTATATCCAATTGCTGTGATGCTGAAAAACTTAAACATAAAGAAGGAAAACTAGAGTAGACCTGCATGTACCGGCTGTTAAAACTATTAGATGGAACAGATACTAATTCTGTTCTCAACTGCTTCTGTGAAAGCAGAGCATTCTTACAGCATTCCTGCTGGTTGTAAGACTTTCAGAATCCCTAAAGCCATAGATAAAATTTGATTCTTATTAAATCCAGAACCTAAGGACATAGGCTTCTTCACAAAGGAATACTCTGGTACATCTCCAAAAAGCATAAATTAAATGAGTGTTTTTTTTCACCATGAAAGGTCTTATTGAAATGGAAGTATTACATAACAATGCATATTATACTTGGAGGAAACTGTGGTGTGTTATTTTGGGTACTGTCTTGATTTACTTGGAGTTTGAGGTGAAATCTCTGACTTTGACAATTATATAAATTCCACCATGTCAGCTGATGCAGAACAAGGATTAAAGCCATTTTCCAAAGGCTTGAGGTACTTTAAAGTGAGCCGTGCTTTTACTCCACAGCGTGACTTCCTTATTCGAGAATAAAATAGAACTTGCAAAGCAACAATAAAAATGATACCAAATAAAAATCTGTACTTTGTTGAGTGGGATAAAAGCCCAGAGCAATATTTTAATTCAAGCATAAAAGTAAAAGTTTCACATTATTGGTCCAACATACCACTTCATGCTCAAAGACACACATCTCTTCTCTGATGAATATGTGCATAGCAAAGGAGTCTTTCTCTCTCAAGTCTCTAGTGCTGAGAAAGAATATTTATAACAGCGAAACTTTGAACTTATATAGGCTTCTACATAAAGGGAGATAAGGCATGAGTTTTAGAAAGAAATTGTTCAAATGTCAAAATGATGTTCTCTTTAGTGGCTAGTAAATAAATTAACAGATTTTCTAATATCCCTGTCTTCCAAGATCTAAGCTTGGAGTCACAATTATTAGGACAATCTATCTGGTAGTATTGATTTTATTACCACAAACTCTAAAGTCTCTACTTGATAGCCAAAATTTCCTCTGGAAAATTAGAAAAAAAATTCCCTTATAACCATACACTTACATACAGTACTGTCTAAAATATGAAAATTTAAGGAGTAAAGAAAAATTTGCAATCTTCCAATAGACAAATGGAGCTAGACTGTTGAAACTCAAATATTAGGATTACTTCACAGTTGAGGCAACTTGCTTTCATCACAGAACAAGTGCAAAGTCTACAACTAATATGTCTTATTAAAGCTTTGGTTTGTTGTCCTGTTACCGAACCCACACCTTCTCAACCCACCTCTGTCCTAGTTCCATACAGGAAGTCTCTTATTAACAGCTCTAATACTGAGCTGGTGTGTAAAATTGATACCCAACACTTTCTCCATAATCCATTTCTTGAAGCAAATGACAGGGTATTTTTCTGAACTATCATTATTATGGAAACTAATGGAAAATTTGTATTAGAAAACACTATTTTAAGCTGTTTTGTCTGCTGTCTAAGATATCTTTCCAATCAACCACAGCCTAAAATGAAGTTTTGCTATTAATGTATTTAAATATGTGCTAATAATACTGTAGACAACCATGAATTTATGGTTTACTGGGAATGGAACTGTGATTTCTATTTTTATCATGTTTTTAACTACATTCTCTTATGAATTATAAAATATGGACCATCTTAAAAACAGAGATCATTGCTGGATGTGTATCAAGACAGGGGATTTTCTTATGCAATGTCCTGATAAATCACATTCTCTTTCATCTTTTCCCTGACTCTAATAGTCTGTATACCTTATTTAAGAAGTCCTCATAAAAGACCTAGTTACAGAATCAAAGTCAAATAAATCCTTAAAACTTACAAATATAAAAAGTTAATGAATTCTGAAGTATATCCTCTTATAGAGATAAAAATAATTACACATTTTTTCGCTATTATTTCTCTCAGCATTATTTTATTTAAAAATCAACTATATTAACATGAATATTAGTGCTTTTGCCAGATACACAGAATATTTTCTCCGACACCGCCACCTTCATTGTTTCCTTACAGATTCAAAATTGATATCACCCAGTTGTACTGACATGATGGTTCTTAAAGGCAGATTCTTAGTTCCTCTATGTCACAATATGAAATAATGAAAACCAAAACAAACAAGAAGTCCTCTTTTCAGANTAACATGAATATTAGTGCTTTTGCCAGATACACAGAATATTTTCTCCGACACCGATTTTTTTCCTTTCTTTCTTGAGAGACTATTATTTGTAAGGTATTGATTTACATTTCCATGTCCAGGTGATAAAAATCCCTTGATTTGGGTTCTACTGTTGTCAAGATTCACTGAAGTAGGCCCACTGGTGTACAGGCTGCTCATGTAACAAAGAATATAGGACCAACCTCTATGTTCATTCTTTAGTATTTCTATGTTCGATCCACAGTGAAAAGACTGGCAGTGTGGTTCAGCACTAAGCTGTGAGAACTTGGCCCCCATTTGGCTGTTTTTATTTTCTCTGGCCTCCTTTTCTACAGTTGAAGGGCTTCATCTAATAATGAGCCACAGCCACAAGGACAGAAGGAGGTGCCCGTAGTTGTCTTTGAAAGGTTGACCAAGTCTTAGTTCCTATTTTATTTTTGAAGGGGCTTCATATCCACAAATAGGGGAACTTATAGTGACTCATAAAATTTATTTGTCAGCCATCTATTCAGCTAATACATATTCATTGTATACTTTCCTTTCCATGTGACTTGCAATCAACCTTTATGTTAACCTCAGTTTAAATTGTTTAAAGGCAATTCTGAAGTTTGTATATAGCCATTCACACTTAGACACATGCATATGAACACTCATGCACACATGCACATACATACACTCATGCACATACATACACTCATGCACATACATACAGGCATATACATACATATACAACACAGATACACATATACATAAAGGAACCCGCTTATTATTCTAGCAGTGATTCTTCTTTGCCAAGTGACTTTAACTGATATTGAAGGGAGGCACTCATATTTTACAGTGCTTTCTCTGTCCTTGAGTTAATGATGATGTTTCTAGTGCTGGACTTCCTGTTGTGTTACATTAATCAAGGTCACCTGCACACATCTTGACCCTAGAGGAAAGGGATGATTCTGTCTGTCTTAGTATGTTTGCACTTTAGCAATTAACTGTTTTTCTCTTGTTCATAAAGCATTAATTTGCTATTAGTTTAACTACTACTGGACACTTTCCAATTTATTTTTAATCTTCACCTGAAAATATCTCAATGAAATAAAATGATCTAAAAAATTTCAGTGTTAAAGTCCAGAATGTCAGTTGTAGGGAGTGGGAGAGGACAAACATGAGATCTACTAGAGGTCAGGCATGCTATTGGATGTGATTAACCAGAATGAGCCTTCGTTACGAAACACAGGACCAATTGTCCTTGTTTAATTCCTTCACAAAAAATATATGGTAAATGTACAAATATATTTTTGTGATTTAAAGTATATAAAAGCCCAACATGTTATCTGGACTCTCTTTTTATGTAATTATAGTCATTTTCTAAAGTGTCCAGTATGAAAACACATAGCAACAACTGCAGTTTTTCAGTAATTTCTCATGAAGACGGCATCTCTGAGATCAACATCCATTATATTGCTCTCTGTACACTACAACCCAAAACTACTTAAACTCTCTGCTGTTGAGCTGAGTATTGATCCCAGTGGAGATGAGAGTCTGTGGTGCTAAGTTCACTCAGAATGTCATTCCAGATGCCATCCCTGGAACCTGCTGTGATGCCCAAGGAACAAAGAAAGCAGGGCATTTGTCTGTGGTAGTTTTTGATATCAATGGGCTGCACACAGCAATGGCTAGCTATTGGCAAGGTATTCAAAGAGTAGAGCAAGATTTAGAAAGAGAAAGAAATCCTAGGTGATTCATAGCTTTCAAATGACATTCTTCCTCTTTCTTTAAGATACATCTATATATTTCGAGAAACATCAGAACTCTTTTAGACTGGAAAGAAAATCCTTCATCTTCCTTATCTGAAACTTCAAAAGACAATAATTGCTTTTAAGAAATTACTCTCCTCATTAGTTCTTGCTTGGGGATTACAGTGTAAAAAAGTTAAACTTTCTTTGAAACAGTACGCTTGCTCAGGTTAAGAACAAATAAACATTGACAATATTTTCCTTTTTTCTCACCACCTCCATTCTCTGCCTTTGCTATTCCTTGTGCTCTTTCTGAAGCAATGCTCTCTCCCTTTTATCTTCTGGCATTATGCATTCTTTCTATAACCACCTACCCTTTAAAGGAATAGATAAGCACCAAGGAAAACAACTTGCCATTCAGCTTTTCTGTTATGAAAAGTTAGGTTGTTATCAGGTAAAGTCATAATGCAGGAATGTATCTACATGGTAATAAGATCTCACATAATATCCTTTACTATATTGGTTTTATTACAAAGTGAATCTTTGCTGGTGGACTCAGAAGCACAGCCAAGGCTTCCTCTGAGGGCCTTTGAAAAGGTAGGTATGCTACAATATCTCCAGCAAAACCATGCTGGGAGATTGGGATGCTGATGAGTTTTGTGGGGGGGGGTAGCAGAAAGCTGTTAGAATACAGGAGTGGCAGAAGGCTATGTCCAAGAGGGTTGGACACAAACCTTTCCGCCGTCAGCTAAAACGTGAATGTCTCAGAAAGACGAAGGGTGGCCATACTATTTAAGCTAATTGCCCTTCATCATTATTTTACCATCCTGTTTTTCTTCTGCCATCCCCCCAGTTACAATTATTTATTGCTTTGGGGGTTTTCTTTTTCTGTCTTTACCAACAGGCTATATATTCTATTAGGACCTCTATCTTGCATCCTTAACCTCTAGTTCAATATGTAGTCTAGAACTCTGCTAATAAAACAGACTATTTATACACTTAATAATAAAATACATTATTAAATTTAATTATAACTATTTCTTTTTTATTTTATTACTTAAAAATACCAATCCAAATTCCCACTTCCTTCCCTCCTCCCACTCCCCTCCCTCCACACATCCTCCACCCAACCCTTCCAATCTTAAGAGAGGGCAAGGCACCCTGCCCTGTGGAAAGTCCAAGGCCCTCCCTACTACGTCTAGATTGAGCAATATATACATCCAAAGAGAATAGGATCCCCAAAAGCTAGTACATTCAGTAGAGACAAATCCCAGTGCCACTGTCATTGGCCACTCAGTCTGCCACAATTGTCAACCACATTCAGAGGGACTAGTTTGATCCCATGCTCGTTCACTCCAAGTCCAGCTGAAGTTGGTGAGTTCCCATTAGCTCAGGCAAATTGTCTCAGTGGGTGAACCCCTCATGGTCTTGACTNCTGTTGTTTTTCAAAGATTCTATGGTGATATTTAAGATAATCATTATCTGACTACAGGGCAAGGCAAGTTCAGGCACCCTTTCCTCTATTGCTTAGGGTCTTAGCTGGGGTCATCCTCTTATATCTTATCTAAATGTGACTGCTAGAATATTTAAAATGTCATATCACTCAAAATAGACTTTTATTAAATAGCACTGAATAAAGAGTTAAATATGAGTGGATGGATGAATGAATGAATGACATATGCCCTTAGAACTGATACTACCAAATGAATGATGTCTACATTTTGATACCCAAGGGTACTAGTCAACACTTTTGATAAGCTTCATGAAATTCTCATTCCTTTCCCTTTTTCAGAATTCTTTACCAGTGCTATGTGTCTTTGTTGTCTCTCTTTCTCGATTCCCATTTCAGAGTTGATAATGGGTTGTTTAGCCATGGGAATGTTACTGAGCATCCTGTGATGAAAGTTTGAGCAATGCTTACACTGTTTAATTTTTTGTCTAGCACTTCTGTCATGAGAACTTGCCCAGGTTGACTGGCTTATTCATGGAGACCTGCTGTAGTGAAGTCTACCTGCAATATCCCCCACTTATCCCTGTCTAGAGGATCAAACACCCTGAGATCAGCTGACAGCAGATCTTTGAGTGGGATGGATGCTGATTATTGCAGCTGCAGAGATGTCCTGTTGGTTAGCCAGACTTACTCAAATGCCTCTCTGATGTGGACATGGAATCTTCACTGCTAAGCTTTCCTCAGTGGGACAGTTAACACAGGACACTAGCTTCCATTCATACTTCTCTCTCACTCTGGCTTCTTAGATAAATATTTTTCATGATGGTCACAAATATGAGAACAAGGAAAGATACTCTAACAGGATATGGGCAAATTCCCCTGAGAAGCGTAACTCATTGGTTATCATTGGAGATCTTTGGGCAAACACTGGCCAAGATGCTAAAAATGTTAATAAGACTGATCTATATAGCAAGACTCTTATTTTTCATACAGCTGTTAATTTGTTAAAATGTCTTCTTTATAAGTGTTCCTAGATTTTTATTGTTATTGGGGAAGGTTTTTTTTATAACCCTCTTTATCTTGCTATGCTGATTGCTGAAGAGAGGGCTGATGGGTTTACTTAGTGGGGCTATCACATTCTTTGTAGTCAGAACAGTCTCAGGAAGGAGTATTTACCATCTGATCCAGTCTTGCATTCTTTGTAATTAGAACAGTCCTGGGAAGGTGTATCTACCTACTGTCTGATCTTTGTAGTCAGAACAGTCCTGGGAAGGAATATCTACTGTCTGATCTTTGTAGTCAGAACAGTCCTGGGAAGGAGTATCTATCTACTGTGTGATCTTTGTAGTCAGAACAGTCCTGGGAAGGAGTATCTATCTACTGTGTGATCTTTGTAGTCAGAACAGTCCTGGGAAGGAGTATCATCTACTTGGGCTTCAGTGATGCTATTGAAGGATTGTGTGCAGGAAAACTAGGATTATACTTAGAGAGATACAAGGAGAAAAGTGGGACAGTGCCCTTTCATAGAAGACAAGAAAACTGTAGCTGGCTTGGGGAAAGGTTTGTGATAGTTTGGAAGGAAAGAACTCCAAAAAACTGAGGTTTTAATGCCATGCACAGAAATGGAAAGGAGGTCTGAACAAATATCCTTGAAAGTTTGACAGTGAATATTAAGGTATCTGTCACAATGTTCAGAAAGCGTAGTTGAAGTGCTGAAGCACAATACTTTCTTTATGAAAATTAAAGGTTAAGTCTACAGGCAGTGTGAGGGTTGACCTGGACTGCATACTTAGCTCTCTTTAAGCTATATTCCAAAGTTGGGAGCTGTACTGATTGCTGAAGCAGCTGCTGATTGGCAGAATTCTCTCTCTTATAAAGCCACTTTTGTGGAAGGCCAAAGAAATTGCTTGTTAGTAATTGACAAGGAACTTCCCAAGTAAGGAGGACTTGAATGCTGGAAAACCTAAGAAAGTGGCCACTATGGAACTTATAAAGATTCTACAAGATTACATTATATGTGGTTCATTTATTTTCTCAGGCTTACTTCAAAATATTCTTTAACAAGATATTTTCTGTCTCATCTCTGTAGTATTTCCAGAGATAGAAGGTGAAGGCATGTGGGTCTTCTTGCATGGAGGCATGGTTCCAGCCTCAGAGAATTCTAGTTTGTCACTAACAATTCATCTAGTACATCACAAGGTGGCATCTAGGTTTTAGACATTGTTAGGGTAGAAGGACTGTAGAAAAAAGGCCTTGTTAATTTCATATCTGTGCTTTGTAATTATTATACAAAAAATGATAGCTAATGCTACATAGGTAGTGTTTAGTCCATGGTTGACCAGAAACACAAGAAGATTAAAAAGTATTTTTTTTATTTTTTTGGAATTAGAAAATATACCAAGGCAGTACTGTGCTTTTGACATAAAAGGAGGTTTAGATTTATAGGATAGTAATGTGTGCCCTCATCCACAGCTACGAGACAGAGATGGATGAGAGAAGCCCGCTGGTTTTTCCTGTGCACTATGAGTAATGCTTAGCATTAAATGGCAAGTCAGGACTGTCATCAGAAACAATGTCTTGGAATGCAGCCAGCCCAGTGGCATAGATTGCCGCACTGGAGCTCCGCCAGGAAGAAGAATAGAAGACAACAGGATAAACTGAGCGTCTGCAGGTCGGTGAGCTGATGTGGAGACAGTCCCAAGCTGTGAAGACATACACACCACTACCATGACACTGCAGCACAATTTCAATGGACACTGTGGAGAGCACTGGATTGCTGGGAACTGAGGGAGCCAAGCAGATTGCTCTGACATGGAGCAATCATGGAAAGACACTTCGTTTTCAAGGCAGAATATCAAGCAGACCTGATAAAGATTCGACTCCTGGAGTCCTGGATCCTGAACACTCCATCAGAAACCAAGAGAAACAAGGCAATTGCCATGCATACACTGGGGAGGGAAAGTACACACGGGCTACCCAAGCCAAAGGAGTGCCATTAGAGACAAATAGCCTTAAAAACATCATGCTTTATATTGATATATGTTTTTGTGGAAGGCATCCTGCAGAGACTTTTCAGCAAGTCTCATGGTCCTATGTACAGTCGTGATGGAGCCATGTGCATCCACAGACTTCATATGCATGCACACTGATAAATAGATAAGGTTTTTTGTACTGACAACACCTAGAAATTCTCTGTGTGACAGTGGACAAATATATGTTTGAGATATATGCTATGGTATACTCTGTTAATAAAATGTCTTAATATAAATTTGCAGAAAGAGTGCTTTGCCAACATTCAATTATTTCCATGATTACCAGCGAAGGAAATCACTGCAGAAAGCAGTATTCCATGAACTGGATCACCAGAGTAGTTAGCAAAGGCTTCCAGACTGAGTTATATAAGTCTTGTATTTTTTCAGATGACTTTGCTTAAATCACAGCGTTTTTGAGAGGCTCGGAAGTGATCCTAGATATAGGTGAGACTTGTAATCCATCAGCACTCCACACACATACAGTGAGCTCTAGAGTGTACTAAGAAGGCTTTCCCACAAGTGTTCCTGGTAGACTTAATGCAGTTTTCACTCTTTTCAGTTTTAAAAGACAATAATGTGTCTATAATCACTTAAACTAAGGCAAATAAAGAGTGGCTTTAATGATAGTTTACGCAGCTGTATTTCCATTAAAGGAACAAAGGGGCATCCCCCACCCTCTGGTTGTCTCCTTATTGATAGCCTCTGGAATGCCTTCTTCCTACTCAAAGCCAAGTGTTCCCTGGAAAATTACAATACTTATATGACTCAGCCTGCAAGCCTTCAGTAACTCTTCTGGTGATTCAGTTCACGGAAAACTAAACAGTGAGACTGGGCATCTTCATCAACTGAAGTAACTACAAATAACCCAGCATTAGCTCTGCTTTGTACCTTCAAAGAGGCTAAGTTTCCTTTCTGGCCAAATCATTGCTTCGTGTAGATAAGCAAAGAAACCTGGAGCTTGCTCCTCTTCTACAGTCTGGTTGTATTTATTTCAATAAACAGAAAGAGAACAGGAAGAGAAGATTAAACAAAATTTCCTCTTTTCCTAATGTTATTTTGTTTTTAATCAAAGTTTATGTCCCAGTGAAGTCATCGTCATGTGTTTCCTCCTTAATTTTGTTTCCTTCTCATCCTTGTGGAATTGGAAATTCACTCAACTGTGGGTTATTGAGTCTCATCTTTCAAAATGTCTGCTGAGGTGAGGGAAGTCCCTTCTGCCATTATTCTTGCTGCAGCCATTACTTCTTCAGTTTTGGTGAATTAAACACAAAGAGCCACATGAGAGACCGCTCTGCTTGCTGCTAGAGGTATCAGTGTGAATTTGGGACCTTAGCAATACAAGAAATGTGTTACCTAAATGGCCATCGACGGAACAAGCTGAGTCATGTGACAAACTCCTGAAAATGATGGACCTTCACGAGACGAGACAGATAAAAAATGTGACACTTCAAAGAATAGTACAAGATTCCAGTCCAAAGTGTCATGGCAATTGGCAGAAATGTGACTTGGAAGAAATCTACTGATTGTGGTTTATAATTGTGATTGCAAATCATCAAGTTATATTTTTCCATAGATAAAAGGAGTTACTCGCTGGCCTAAATTCTGTTGACCCCAAACCAATGGAGAAACTCCTTTGGCTTCAGTACTCTTTTCTGCTGTTCAGTTTTCCCCATTACGTTAAACATCATTGCGTGCCAGCTTAGCATTCTTGTTTTTTTTTTCATATGTGTTTTCTGCTTGTTCTGTACACTGGATAACACAGTATATATAAATAGTAAATATATATAACATTTACCAGAGTTAAATACTTTAATGAATTATTTGGTTATTGTTGTTGTTTTTTTAGTCAAAAAATGTGCTGGATAGTTTTATGTCAACTTGATACAAGCTATAGTCATCTGAAGAGAGAGAATCTCATTTGATAAAATGCCTCCATAAGATAGAGCTGTAGGAGCTCGGTGGTGGTGGCGCATGCCTTTAATCCCAGCACTCAGGAGGCAGCGGCAGGTGAATCTCTGTGAGTTCGAGGACAGCCTGGTCTGCAAGAGATATTCTGGGACAGGCCCCAATGCTACACAGAGAAACCCTGTCTCAAACAAGCAAACAAACAAACAAAAAGATACAGCTGTAGACAGGCCTATAGGATATTTTCCTAATTAGTGATATAGGACATTCACAACTGTTTTGTGTTATGTCACCCCTAAGTTGATGGTCCTGGGTGCTATAAGGAAGCAAGCTTAGCAAGTCATGAGGAGCAAGCCAGTAAAAAGCACTCCTTCATAGTCTCTGTATCAACTCCTGCTTCCATGTTCCTGCTCAGTTTGAGTTCCTGTCTTGGATTGTCTCAGTGGATTGTCATTCAGTATGTATAAAACTAAACAAATCCTTTCCTCCTCAAGGTGCTTATGGTCACCACAGCCTTATTCACCCTAGCTAGAACAGAAAGCTTATCTTTCTAACTGGCTTTAAAAGCTTAGCACAGTTTGGCTAATAAGGAATAAACAATAAATCATCACTCTGACCCCAACAGTTAAACACATACAGGGTGGTAACTCTTTTAGAAGATAGACTTGTAATGAATCACTAAAAATTGAAGACTAAGTTTTGCTTTGAACACCATCTCAGGCATTCAAAAATTGTAAAAGTATATGTTGATAAATAAGAAGTAAGCACTAACAGTTTACAAAGTCCTGTTAGTTTGCAAATGTTGACACAGTAAACAATTCAAACATCCAACAGGTGGACTAAGGAAAGAGGGCACGATCACCAGATTGCTGTGCATTACATCATTTCATTGATAGTTTATGCATTCATTCATCAATTGTCTACTCTCTGACAAGGCAATGTCTTAGTTTGGGAGGACAAAATTCTTAGGGAGAACCTGACAAGGTCTCTTCTTTCCTGGTGCTTAGTCTAACCATGTAAGCGATTTAATGATCATCAGGCTTTTAGAGAAAAGCGTTCAGTATTTGAAAAAGCAGTTGTATCTGATGAGATGGCTCAGCAGGTAAAAGGGCTTGATGTCAAACCTTCTGCCTTGAGTTTGACTCCTACACACACAACACACACACACACATTATGGCATCTAAACACCTGAATTCATATATTTTCCCTATTTCCAACTCATACAATCATAATGATACTAACGCTTAAAAGTTGAATATGATCACTGCCTTCAATTCTACTAAGTACAGAATTCATTTAACATAGGCGTGTGCAATACAATCTCCATTTCAGTCCAGTAGCAGAATCCTACCCTGCAGGTATTTCTCATAGAACCTTATGTCTTTTCTATTGAGTACTGAGTATATGCTATTGGAGATATCAGTTACATTTGTTCGTCCCTGTTTGTAATAAGAATGCTACCCAACTTTTCATAGCCTGGCTTACGTTAGACCATTTAACCAAGGAAACAAACAAAAACTTCCTTATGATTTCCTCTTTTCTCTTCCTAAATAGGAAGAAAAGCGTATCACATACCAAACCTCATCTGAACATTATTGGCTTGTCCTATGCTTCTTTCGTTAACATTCTTGTAGTACACTTACGTTAATTCCGAATCAATCTTTTAATTAATGACATGGGGAACCTCTCTCACGCTTCTCTTATTTCATCAACCTTCCATTACTTGTACTTTCATTGTATTAAGAGATGTATTTTACTACATTCAATCATGCATCAAAGTTACCAGAAATAATTTGTATGAATTAGATACATAAGATAGGAGGCAGAAGTCTTTTATACTCTTCAAATACACACCTGCTGCTCTATCCTCAGCATATCCTCTTTGGGTCTGAGGGGGGGTAATATGCGGCATTGGATCACCCTTTAGAGATGAAGCCCCCAGTACCTCAACTGCCAAGCACACTGATGACAGTGGCTCAGAGCTGGGCACCAATCCCGGTACTACCTATGACAGAGGGAACTAATTTATCTAAGGCATGCCTCCTTTCTAGGGCTGTTAGCCTTCATCCAGTGACTGGTAGGGTAGGAGGACCAGACCTTTTTCCTTCCTTTAAGACAACTCTAATGAGTTATCTGGATCAAAAGACACAATATCTGGCTCCTACCTTGGGACAGTTTTGCTGGTGAGCCCTCCCTTTATCTAATATTGTTTCTCTTATTTTCTCTTCCAAACACTGTCCAAAACTCTGTGTCCATAGATTCACAGGAGTCTGTCTTCAGTGATATTGATGAAGATTGTGATAAGAATGTTACTCATTATTTGAGACTAGAAGTTTAATATTTTAATCTTCCAATAGAGAAACAATTTTATAAACCCAAACATGCCATTATGACAAAATATGATGTTAAGTTTAATATATAATATGTATTTGAGTTACTTAAGTCAACAACACGTGATTTTTTTTCCAAATTACACATAAATATTTTAGAATATGAAGGAGATAGCATAATTTATAGAGGAAGAGAGGAATTCACCAGGGTGTTATCATAATAAGCATTGTTAAGTTTTATATGAATAAATATTTGTCCTTTCTCCATCAAAGTTTGTCTTGTTAATTTAGGTGTTCATCCTCTTACTGTGTGATGGATCTCCATCCAGGCAAGCAGAAGACTGACTGGAAAGACAGACACACTAAGGCTCCTTAGAATTGAAATCTGTCCAAATGAGCAGAAGGATGGCTGGAAGGACAAGCACACTAAGGCTGCTTAGGGCCTGCATCTGTTGATCCCCTCACTGTTCAGAACTTCCCTTGATTATGCAGAACCTCAAAGCCGGTCTTTGAAGTCTGGCAGAGGCAGAGATTCTTTTCTAGTGTCATGAGTGGTTAATGGGGAAAGGAGTGGGGAAATCTCTGTTAAATGATTACTCTCAGAAAAATATCAGAAGCACGAGAAAGGAGCTCATGAAATGGAATTTTTAGCACTAAGATCTAGCTAAGCTCCAAGCAATGCTTCCATGACATTCTGATTGGGTCTAGCTAGTACTGGAAGAGGCACTGCAGAAATATGGATGCGCCCTTGAATCAAAGAAAACATTGCATGTAAAGTAGGTAGGGAGAGGGATTTAAAATGACTTCGGCAGCAAAGCACTTTCTTCAAACGAAATCTAGCACAGAAACCCAACATGTGAAACAGACAGTAGAGAAACTAGATGTTTAATATTGGCGGGGTGGGACGGGCATATAATGTGGCATTCCCCTCAGGTCCTAAGATACCTCTAGACAACATTTAGAACTCCGTGGCTCAGAGTACAGAGATCAATTGAAGTGTTGCGAAGCTCTCAGCAGTAAGCAACCACAGCAAGCAACCACAGCAAGCTTATATTTATTTTTGTTGATTTTTTAGTGTCCTTTTCTTCATAGCTCTTTCATATTCCCAGAGGGTGCTTGGGGAGGAATCAACTCCTGGTCTCTGGGAGTGGACCCTGATTGTTATAAGTCAGATAGCATCTCATCTTCAAGTCACACTAATGGGTTTAGGGTTGATTTGCTAGATTAGTATCTGGAAACTTAGAACCATAGGCCCTGCTGATTGTCTTATTGTAACAGCCGCAGGGAAGTGAGGAAGGCTGGAGCCAGCACCTGGAAAGCAGCAGTGAGAATCAAAGATAGAGTCATCCTAGCGAATTCATTGCTGCGCTGGATCAAGAATGCACTGAAGTAAGCCGATTATTATCTGTACTCCTCATGCCAACCCTTAATTGGGACTTCTGCAGTACCAGGGATGCATTGTGACTGCTGTCAGCCCTGGCTCAGCACCCACAAGAATACCCAGCACAAATAGGTAGCTCGTTAATAGTTGATTAACAGAGGTAGGAGCGATGACTCAAACTCCCTGCTTGGCCCTAAGTGGTAATTTATTTAACAACCCCAAATCTCATTTCCTTTATTTGTAAAATAAAAGAGTTCCCCAGATTCGTCATAAAACAATCCAGTCTTCTGTGCATATGAAGTTACTTAGAATTTGTACAGACTATTGCTTATGTGTTTGCATCTCAGACACACTACAGGGACTGAGAGTTAATGCACCATTTCAGTGCTACATGAGCCAAGCCCTCTGAGAAATTCTATTAGCCACGGGTTACGGCAGTACTGTTTCTGCCTCAGCGGACCACCGAGAGTGAAATTACAGTGGCATATAGAAGGTGCACACTGGAAGAACAAGTAGGGTTATTATTGTTTGTTTAATAATTTCCTGAACATGGAACTGGGGCTCCGAATGATTGTGGGAAAGACATGTGCTACTTGGATTCTTTTTTTTCCAGGAGATATTTATTTATTTTTATTTTTTTATTTTTTTATTAAAAATTTCCACCTCTGCCCATTTCCCTCCCGCTCTCCCCCTTCCCCTCCCTCTCCAGTCGAAAGAGCAGTCAGGGTTCCCTGCCCTGTGGGAAGTCCAAG